>JAXGGA010001756.1:0-141376 GCA_038373865.1 Uloborus plumipes | reverse complement strand
GATACGCGTTAGAAGTTACTTCCTTCTCAAAAAAAAAAAAAAAAAGACATTCTAAATTTCCCTTTTTTTTTTTTTTTTTTTTTTGTAATTCTATAGAATGTTTTATTTCGTAATTCCATGCAAATACAGCATTAACGCCTCTTTACTATTGGCGTGAACTCTCAAGATTAGGACTCTTTTTATCAGAACCAGACAATCCAACATAAAAGCGCACAATCAATCAGAAAGTCTTTCAACATACATTCGTTTCACTTAATGCGTTGGCTCAGAGGAGTTGAATTCCCACGTCTTGCTGTTGCCAGTCCCTTACCATTTGGCTGCCATTGACTCTATTGATAAACACAACGTTCACCCAGAAGATCGAGACTTTTTGATTGCTTCTATGATGAAAAGCTTCTGATATAAACTCGAAGCAACAAAGGCAATATGTTGCGACTGTTACGAAAGCTGTTAAGCTGTTTACAGCTTATTTATTTTTTTATTTTTTTTACTATCGCTACACTGCTTGTCTGTGTCCGTAATCATAGCAAAACATTTTTGAGGTTTCCGACAAGTGATGCTGAAAAATTTTTGCAACTTGTACAACACTAAGGCCGGGATTCAAGTGAAACACGGACGATCACAAATCACCAATGCAATCGCAATTTCCCAAATTTGGATTTAAATGAAACGTTACAATCGCTACGAGATGCTATTCTATCGTAATTCGACTTCCAGTAGCGATTGCAAATTGCGATCGCCTCGAAGCGATTGCAATGGTGTTTCACTTGAATTCGGCCCTAACAACAAATTCATTTTGGCTACTTATTAATCATTTTCAATTTTTGTTAAACATCCGGAGAAATTTTCCTATAAAATGAATTGAATCAGAATAAGGTTTCCTTTCTTTTCTATAATTAATAAAACATATCCGCTGAAATACTTTTTTTTAAGTAAAAGCAATGACAAAAGTTTTTTCTCTTTTCTGTACAATTTTGAGGAACAAAATTTTAAGATTCTATGGAAAAATGAACATTTTGTGATGAAAAGTTTTTTTTTCAGTCAGAAGACGTTTTTCATGCCATAACCCATAACCACTGTACAAAAACACAGCACTTAGCAGACTAATCACTCCTCTTTCCACCCACAATTTCACTGGGATAGTTGTTCCTTTAGTCTCATTCTGAATCCTTTCCATAACTTTTTAACTCCACGGACTTCATGGCCCAAAGTTCAAAAGTACGAGTTCTGACAGCTGCCTGCGTGTAGTAAGTAAAGGAGGTTGCGGGTTCGATTCCCATGTTCTCTTTGGGGTTTTTTTTCTTCTCTTTCTGATGTTTATTTTAGTCTTACTTGTTCTGTCTGTGCAGTGCAGTTCTCAATGTGGAACAATGTAGAAAACTATAATAAAAAAAGAGAAGGTAAAAATAGAAAATGTATGTCAAAAATTTTGCATAGTAGAAATGTATAACAAAAGTTGGACATTGTGTATTTTCCTGACCTAAAATTGTACGAAAAAAAAAGAAAAAATTCCGAGCAGTGGCGTACGCAGACAAATCATTTCGGGGGGGGGGGGGCTGAGCCGAGACTTAGAGAGAAGAAGGCAGGGTACCTCATAAATATAACTGAAAAAAGGTGGTTGAAAACGATTTTTTGGCTGCTTATATGTTGGTAGGTACATATACAGGTGCTGACAGGTCGAAAAAACTACTCAACATTCATTCGGGGGTGAGCAAAATCAAAATTTAGACCGAAATTTGAGTGATTTTCTTTTTTTCTTTTTTTTTTGCGATCACAATACTTCCTTTACTACATAAAAGGAAGTGAAAAAACGCGAAGAATGAAAATTATACAAAAAAATATATTTCATATTATCACTGAGGACGTGTGAAACACAGAGATAGTTTCCAAACTTTGTATGCATACTGATTGAAAAGTAAATTCAAGGTCACAACACATATAATTCTTTTAGAGTTTATAAAAAGCAGAGCTATTATAATTTTTAAGAGCAGAATTAATTATCTTCGTTAATAAGTTGATCCGTAAATGAGACTTCAATATTGGCAATAGTAGTGGAATAATGAGGCACACCTGAGATTGTCAATGTCGATTAACTTGAACAGTTATATGCTCGATATAATTTCACGAATGACTTTTTTATTGCTAAATGTAACTAGTACGCCAAGTTGATGAGCATGGGTGCTACTCTAAAAATTAACAAAGACTGAAAAGTACTTGGCATCATTTTGCTACACAAACATGTTAGCGCGTAATGTGTCTGTAGTTTAATGCACAAATATGTTGCTTTTTTATGTTGTAAATAACTATATAATAAAACCAAATTGCAAAATTAAGTAAAATCTAAACTTTCAGAATAGTTTTTTCGAAAAGATTTTTTGGAAGAAAACGCAATAACGAAAAAATTACTGTATTAGTTACTTAAGAAAAAAAAGCTTCGAATTCACGCTAAAAGATTCTTGACAATAAAAAGTTTCTGGTAAGAGATTCTTCGCTAAAAAATAACACTGGAAAAAACAGCTTTAAAATAATTTTCTGGATTAATGTAATTATGATTGAAATAATTGAATTACTAGTTTTCAAGGTGCAACTAGAGAGAAAGTTATTAAGCAGTTGCTTGTTTTTTTTTTTTTTTTTTTTTTTTTTTTTTGAATAATCTAAATGAGATATTTTTTAAAGCTTCATTTCATTTTTTGCCAAAACAAATTTCCAAATGATACGACATTTTACAGAATACGGAATTCCGTCCGTCAGACGGAAGTGTGGCAGCCATGTTGGATGTTGATGAGTATTTTTGCCACCGTTGCGTCGCCAACTCCCTTGTATGTATAAAGCGAAAAATAAACTCTGTAAAAGTAGTACCTCCGCCGACGTAGTGTTGGTGCAGGGAAAACAACCTGCCCCGGCTGCACTTTGTTGTTTTTATCGCCAACTCAGTCTGCCGGTAGTAACAAATTTATTAATCGCCAATTTTTTGAGTGGTGAATAGCTACGTTTCTTTGATAGCTCTTTCTTTTTTTTATGTATGTATTTTATTTTTTTGAAACTTTTTCTTCATTTATTTATTTTTGTGCTGAAAGAACTAAACATTTTTTATTTTTTAGATTGTAGAAATTAACAATTTCAAGTACATTAATTGATGTAGGAAATATATTTTTTAATAAATCAGTTCATAAAAACTGCATCTTGTTTTTGGTGGTAAAAACATTTCATCAGTTACTTAATGTATTTTCCACACAATGGATTACGATTGGTTTTTCCTCCGCCATACTCATCCATCTGGTTTTCCTCTATGCTGATCGCTATGAGACATGAACTTACCCCTAAACTTGTAAATCCACCACTAACCACAGCCTATAGCAGATCAAAGTCGTCTTCAACAAGTTTCTTCCAACGAACACGATTTTATGCCCCAAAAGGCTCTTTTGAATAACATAGAAGGATTGAGGGAAAATTTTCATCCCTTAAAAAGGTATTTTAAATTTTAAAAATGTAATGAAAGAAACAAATTTCGAAATTGAAAAAAGAAAAAAAAAACGCTCCGAGGTGCAAACTCACGGGACTCGAAGTAATTTTGCATTAAATTTCAAGGCTGTAGGTGCGATATGAGGTCTTCTGGACATAGGCGCACCACAAACATCCTTTCAATTAATTTGACGTCACTCTTTTTAAAACGCTTGTATCCGCACAACGGACACAAAACTTACAAAATTCAGCTCAGAAACCAGCAACACTAAATGTTTCAATACTAAAATATTGAAAAAAAAAAAAGTTTTTTGGACAAATGCATTTTTTTTCCTTTTCAGGATTGTAGGCTGTTTTTTTACAATCCGAGTTTATGGTGCAGTTTCTGAAGAAAACGATGATGGGGGGGGGGGAGGAGGAGGAGGAGAGAGAGAGACTTGAGAGTTAGATATGAGACATATGCTTTCGAAAGAATGAGAGTCATGAATGACGTTGACAATATATGAGTGCGTTTGTAACCGCAAATAGTCATGGGCGCCGGCAGGGGGTTTACTGCCCCCCCCCCCCCAAATGGCTTTTGAAAAAAAAAAATTCATTTTTTCAGTGATTTTTTAGCAAAAAAAAATTTTTTGAGTAAAAAAAATGCTTTTGCTAATTTTTTTTAGTTCAGGTGCACCCCTCACGTATGATTCTGCTGGCGCACATGCATATGATAAACCAAAGTTAAATTGATGGTACATCATTCCACTTAAACCTGATTACTCTGACGAAAATCAAGAAGCATGTTTAGAAAAAAGTTTCTTAGATATGTTTAAATAGGAATGTATTTATAGGCGTCAAAACGTACTTTAAAACTGTTTTTAGAGCTTTAAAAGACAATAAATATCATATTATCTTTTTTAAAGCTGTAGTGTACTTCCAGGACAAGTTATGGATGATAGAAACAAAAAATATTTTCCCTTCACCATGCAATTCTTTTTTATTATTATTGTTTAATATAAAACTACAGATTATTTTCTCTTGGGATAACATTAGCAAATTTTTTTCTTTTTTTTTTTTTTTTTGCTTTTTGTTTCTCATACAAATTTAAATAGAGCCGTTCCACTGAACAAAGAACAAATAACATTTAATAAATAGATTACACATATATATAAATAATTACAAATTCGTTTCATTCACAACATAATTAGATACAAATATGGTGATGAACAATAAATAGGGAATTTTCCACCCATCAGAATACATACTTTCATTGAATCATATCTTAACTTGCACATCAAGTGGCAATCATAAACAGTCGCAGAAACTGAAGTTTAATTGAATATGGAAACAGATTTCAATAAGGCACTTTTTATTCAAAATTTTTTGGGCTGTGATTCAGAATATAAATTAGTTTTCACTCTGTAGGGGAGAGTGATAATGAATGGGTCACTAACAAAATATGAAAAAGTATTTGCATGAATTTTTTTTTTTTTTTTTTGATGCCACCAATAGATGTAGCTATTTGTTCTACTAAACTCATCCAATTTTCATTCGTTTGCGCTGAGCCATTTTCAAACTAGAGTGGCATGGTCAAGAATCTGACTGAAAAGTAAGTTTTTCCCTTTTTAGTAAAACATTTCCTAGCTAAAATGTACCAAGTATTTCACTGTATACATATGTATAAGCTAGTCTTTCCATGTCTATAAACTAATCTTAAGATGTATTTTGATGTTATCTAAATTCAATGTACTCAAAAAACCTAAATGTATTCCAAAAGTATAGATGTGGCTGAATGGGCCACTATGTCATGGTAACGAATGGGCCACCTAAATATTGTTTTTCTTCCTTTTCTTTGGATTTTCGCATTAATATGAAACACAACTGACTGTCATAGATAAAGATTACTGTCGTCAAAATAGGTTTGTAGTAACTTCTAAATATAATTTGCAGATCTATATTATATTCCTATAGTACAATAGACCTCTGGTCGCAGTGCGTGGCTTGAAAAAGTCCCCCTCTCTCCTTCATATTATATTCCTCACAGTACAATTTCATTTTCTTTCTTGGTAACTTAAGTTAGATATTTCTTATTCCTGATGTCTAGTAAATAAAAAAAAAAAATTTGAATTTTGACAAGTTTGAAGATGAAGTTTTTGAAAGTGATTTTTAATATTATTTTTGAAATATAGAAATTTTGTTTAATCATAGTGTGTATTATCTGTTATTTTTTTTATAAAAATTTGATGTTATTTATTTCTTACAATCTCATCATTTAGTCATTTTTCTGCTACAATTGGTATGCATCAAGTTTTATTTTAATTGCTTCAGTTTTGATGTTTATATAATTTTAAATCAGTATGATTTTGTATCATCATGTCAAGTGCCACATTTATTTTGTCATATTCAGCAAATAAAAGATTAAATCCACATGTTTTCATTGAATTCATTTAGTGGCCCATTCATTACCTTCGATGGCCCATTCAACCCCATAGGTGGGGTTGAATGGGCCAAATTTCCAAATTTTTATTTTCTATTATAATTCATTATAGACAGGTGCTAATCCAACTTTTATGACTTTTTTAGATAGCCAGATAAGTAAAGTAACGAAAACACCAATTTAGAGTTAAAACAAAGTGTTAGAAAAAATTACAAAAATTCAAAACCAAAAAGTGGCCCATTCATTACCACTCTCCCCTACTTGATATCTCAGTATTTCTTTATCAAAAAATTATCATTCATTTGTATTCAACACTCATTTCAAGGGGCAACTCATCAGTATTGTTTGAGTTATGAAAATATTTAATTTTATTTTTAAAACTAGTTTCTGAGTGCTTTTTCTCAAGTGAATGTTCTTCAGAAGTACCATTAGTGTTGAATGTATTACTTTTGTCCTGTTCACAACCATTAACAAGATGTGAATAATTTACACGTTTGTCTTGGAGTTCATTCTCCAGACCATTCACCAGCACTAAATTTCCCTTTGACATTTCATTAGGAGAATACAAAGACTCCCTTCATACAGTTCAACTTCTACATTCATTTCGAGAGGGAAATCATCTAAACTTTCTGAATCACTTAAAGAGGTCTCTTCCCTTTGAGAAGCATTTTCAGGCGGCATGTTTTCTCTGATGTTGTCTCTTTTTTTACTAACTCTATCTTGAGCTTTGGGTTGCAAGATGTCTGATGACTGTTCAACCGATTGATGTTCACAAATCCCTTTCCACAGACATCGCAGCTATGTGTCCGTCTACTCACATGCATCTTTGAGTGAGTATTCAGTCTTACTTCAGAACTGAATCTCTTGTTGCAAATCGAGACACATGAATGGTTTGTCTGAGCAACTTTCAGAATGACTGACAAAGTCCTATTTTGTTTTTGAATTTCTTTCCGCAACTTTGGCAAGTGTGAAATTTCTTACTTTTTTTATGAATATCCATGTGCCGCGCAGATCACTCTGATTGCGGAACCTCTTATTGCAGTGATCACACGAAGCAGGTCGGTAACCCGTTATGAGTGAGTAGGTGCCGAGTGAGCTTACTTGGAGTGGGAAAACCCTTCCCACACATGGGGCAAGGATAGGATGATTCCCTGTGTGAAGGAGTCTGTGTATTTTGAGATCACTTGAACTGGCAAACCTTTTCTGACAAAAATCACACACATGTGGCTTGTACCCTGTGTGAGAAAAGCAATGTTTTTTTAAGTTCTGAAAAGTTTTAAAGCCATTCCCACACACTTCGCAAATGTATGGCCGGTCACTGGAATGTGTCACAGCATGACTTTTGAGATGGTTTATAGTAGCAAAGTCCTTGTTGCAGATATCGCAGATAAAATTCTTATCATCCAAGTGCAAAGCACAATGGGATTTTAACTTTTCATCAGAATCAAACACCTTTGCCACAAATACTGGCAAGTGTAATCCTTGCCTCTCGTGAGTTACGCCATGTCGCTGCTGTCACAGTCACTGGACCAGGGTGCGGATAACATTTTGTCGCACATCATAGTGCATTGGTAGAGGACGTAACCAGTTAGTGGTATAAAATATGCCTTTTGAAGCTTATCCTGGGTATTATTTTGTAGCAATATCACTTTTTGGCAAATGTTGCAAATGCATAACGATAATTGCCCGGTGGTGTGCTTCAACCTGCTCGGCCGTGGCTTCACGCGTCACTGGAACGATGTGACATCCCCTGCCCACATTCCTCACAGACGTGTGGTCGAGCACCAGGAACTGCAACACTCATGTGCTTCTTCAAATTGAAAAGTGACTTAATGACTTCCCACACTCCTCACATGAATGAGGCTCTCTCCAGGGAAATGGATAAGGCTTGTGACTCTGCAGTGCACTCACACTAATCAAACTTTTTCTTACAGAACTCGCACTCATACGAGCTCTCTGCCACTGTGGCTGAGCAGGTGTATGTCCAATGTCAATAGAAGTCTCCAAAAACCTTTCCGGCACAGAGGGCAGGCGTAAGCTGGATCCACTTTGTGGGTTTGTCTTGTGCCTTCTGAAGATCACTGGCAGTACGGAAACCTTTCTGGCACAAGTCGCAGACATGAGGACGCTTGCGAGTATCACGAATAGGCAGTGAGTTGGTGTCTCGCGAGCTTGCCTGGGGAGTGGGACATCCCTTTCCACAAGAGGACAAGCATAAGGATGTTCTCCTGTATGCCCCATCGATCCGATGGACTTGAGAGATCACTTTGGTGGTGTGAAAGCTCTCTCACCAAATGTTCACAGATGTGTCGGCTTGAAATCCAGTGTGAGTCAGATTGTGCTTCCGGAGGTTGAAACGCTGACTTGAAGCTCTTATTGCATGGGGCACAGAAGAAGGATGCTTTGTTATTATTCCTACATCCATAGAGAAGAACTGTTCTGCATTAGGTCTCTTGTTGAACACTGGGTGAAATCTCTGTATCGTCCGCCATCATCCTGGAATAAAGAAACTAATTAAAAATACTATTCCAACTAAGTTGGCTTTAGTAAAATGAAACAGAAGATAAAAGGATAAGTGGTTCTTTTAGCACCATAGGCACAAGCTAGTTGTATTAGGGTAAAAGAAAGAAAAGGAAAAATCTAAATATTATTCTACAGAGCAAAACAAATGCCCTAGCCCATCATTTGAGGGAGGGGCTAACTTCCCCCTCGATGATTAGAAACATCCATTTTATGAGTCAATATAAAATTCAACACTTTTGAAGAATTATAGTTTTAAAAGCACAAGAACTTTTAAATCTTAATGATGTTACTCTTTCCTTACATTTACTAAAATCAGTCAAGCTATGCCAACAGCCTTCATCTGTTTATTACTCTTGCATTTATATTCATACAAATACGACACAAACAACAGGCTATGGGTCAGACAGCGCAAATCCTAGCCAATTTATCAAACCTCAATAAAGATTTATATTTGGTGTGCTTAATTTTGTGTTCCTGTATTATAGTTAATTTTATAAGACTAAATATATGCTTCTGTTTGACAAAAGCCAATCAAATGCGAACCATAATAACAAGTCTATGAGTACATGTATTTTTTATACTACACACTATCATAAAGTGAAATCATCAGTTAAACATTATTTTATATAAATCTCAAAGAAACAAATCATAGAGCAAACATTAACAAAAACACAGGCATATCAGAAATGCACTTCTCCTTCCCCTTAGCCCTGTCATTTAAGAAATTAGATAAAAATAATCTTTCTTCTCTGTTTTTTAGAAACCTATGCATTTATTTACACAAATATGTATTTTAGTTCTCCTTCACATATATTTTTATTGGTCCTTTGCAAGAGCGGATTCGGGGGGTGATCCAAGGATCAGCTGACCCCCCTGTGATGAGAAACACATTTTATTGGTTGTATACCCATTATCAATTTTACTCTCATTTGAACAAAAATTGTCCATGCATTATGTATATGAAAAATGATAAGTTTTATTTCAGAACTTTATTTTTAAGAATTTTATAGTTTCATTATTGACAATTATATTATATAGACAATTTATAAATTCCAAGTTTATATTTTTTCTGATAGTAAATTTTTACCAAAATAAATAAATGGTTAATTTAACAGAGTGTTATAAAAATACTACTTGCAGTGCAATATGGTATGATATGTTGCAAAAGGTTTAAATTTTACATGCTTTGTTTTTCTTCCACTTAATTAAAAGGAATCCACAATAGAGCACTAAAACTTGACCCCCTTACAAAATTTCTGGATTTGCTTCTAGTCCTTTGCACCGCTTCCCTATCCCTTAAAAATCTTTGAAAAGAAAGATCTGCCTTCCCTCTAGTTTAAGAGCAAGAATCTGAGAAACTGTCACGCCTAGCATTATGAGGTGATTCATGACCTCTCAGATTTTTTACCAAAAATTACCAAATGTTTCTTATCTTATTGAAAGACCAAATCCAGAATGTTTTGCTCTAAAGTTGAGTTGTTTAGTTTTTATGGATCCCTAAAGTGAAGGTGCGGCATCAAAAATTAAGCGGATTTTCAAGACATGGAAATTGCTGTGAGCCAAAACTCTTACCAGGAACTGTTTAACTCCAATTTTCTTTTTGTATATGGAATATAGAAGGTTGAAACTTTACAAAATGAATGTTAAATTTGTGGTAAGTTGTTGCCGTAAGGTCAGTGAAGGCCCTCAAAACAAGGCATTTTTGACGTTTTTTAGCGTTGTTGAGGTCCAAAAACAGCTTGTACAGTTTAGTTGCCACGTCAAAAATAGTGTCGTTTGAAACACCAGTGTAAGCACTTTAAAATAATGTATAAATCAACGTGTAAAGTTCAACGTGCTTTTAGTTGCGTAAGGCCGAAATATGAAAAATGTCATATTTTACCGATATTCAAACGGTCATAACTTCCTCTTCCAACAACATATTGAAAATTTTTTTTTGCCAATGTCATACTCTATTCTTTGTCTTAACAGAACAGTTGAGTCCTTTGAGGCGAAATGTAAAAATTTTTTTACAAAAAATGCACAGGAAAAAATACATTTTTTGTAAAAAAAATTTTCACATTTCGCCTCAAAGGACTCAACTGTTCTGTTAAGACAAAGAATAGAGTATGACATTGGCAAAAAAAATATTTCAATATGTTGTTGGCAGAGGAAGTTATGACCGTTTGAATATCGGTAAAATATGACATTTTTCATATTTCGGCCTTACGCAACTAAAAGCACGTTGAACTTTCCTCGGTTATTTATACATTATTTTAAAGTGCTTACACTGGTCTTTCAAACGACACTACTTTTGCCGTGGCAACTGAAATGTACAAGCTGTTTTTGGACCTCAAAAACGCTAAGAAACGTCAAAAATGCCTTGTTTTGAGGGCCTTCACTGACCTTATGGCAACAACTCACCTCAAATTTAACATTCATTTTGTAAAGTTTCAACCTTCTATATTCCATATACAAAAAGAAAATTAGAGTTTAACAGTTCCTGGTAAGAGTTATGGCTCACAGCAACTTCCATGTCATAAAAATCAGCTTAATTTTTGATGCCGCACCTTCACCTTTAGGGATCCATAAAAACTAAACAACGCAACTTTAGAACAAAACATTCTGGATTTGTTCTTTCCATAAGATAATAAACATTTGGTAATTTTTTGGAAAAAATCTGAGACGTTATGAATCACAGGCGTGACACTCTCTCAGATTCTTGCTCTTAATACAAGCTGTAGATACTTATATCAATTTAACTCAATGTCAATAAATACTACACTTTTTGTATTATGATGCTACTTAATGTAGCATCTTTTATATCTTAGGTAAAGAATTGCATAATATGCAAGCATAATATAAGAGAAGTTTAACTTAAGGTGCTTTTGTTGCACTTAATTGAGATATTTTTATGCATCACTATACAATATCTAATTTATAAAATATTTTTATTTTATGAAAATTTATGATATTAAGCACAAACTATGAAATTAAACAAGTAAACATAGTTTGCACAGTCATTTGAACTATAGCCCTAAAAGCTTAAAAATTCAGGGCCGCCGAGAGTCAGGACAAGCCCCTTCCCCAATAAAGTTTATAAAATTACATCACTCTGATTCTGAGTTGAAACCCTTAAAGGGCCCGTTCCGTAGTTTCTGACTAGGCTGACATAGCCTCTCATTAGCCCCTGTGAAAGTTACTAATCCTCATTTACAGCAATGAACATTTTTTCAAGAAAACAAAAAGTTCAAATTGTATTTTAATAATAAATACAAATAAAAGAAACACAAACATTCATTTTTTTCCAATTGAGGGCTAGACAAAAAGCATATGAAATAAATGTATAAGTACATACGTATACCTTGTTTATCAAGTTTTATTATTCTTTGTTTTGTGAACAAAAGTGGGGCAACAACCATGGGTGTCCTGATGGGAGGTCACAGGAGGTTACTGTAATCTTCCAAAATAATTTCTTTTTCAGCAAATTTTATTGGACAGTTTGGAAAAATTAGGGACAGTTTTTAAAGAATTACTTTTCTTAAATACTTTTTATTACAAAAATTACATTTCAATATTTTTTATCATAATGCTTTATTATCTTTTCTCAGAAGATGCAGGTACCTATGTGTACCTTCTCATATTTCATCATTCAGTAAAATAGTTTCATTTGGGAAAATAAACACTTTACCCCACCAAAAAATTGAAGCCCCCCCCCCAACTGTCTTTGCTCAAGCACTCAAAAGTCTAGTGAATATAAACAAACATTAAAAGCCAAGCTATTTTACAGTAGCTGCCTTTTAATGTGATCACTTTAAGACACAATGATTTTGATAACTCTAGAACTCTAGCTAATATCAATCAAAAAATTACAAAATTAAATATATTTTTATTAATTCAAGCCACACACACTGAGTTTAAAAATAAAAATTCTAAACTTCTTATATTTATGTTGTCTTGTATCTGTGCATCAAAACATATAAAATATACCTATGGTCTAAAAAATTATCAATTATTGAGTGCCTCTCATTTTACCTTCATTCATTGATTGCTCATATCAAAGTCTTTTCAAGTGAACAGAGCAGTGTTGTAATTCATGTTTTGACACTTTCAATACATTCCTCAATTAAACTTTTTTTTTTGTTATTTTGCCCACTAGCAAGACCCTCTTCTACTGGTAACATTCAGAGAAATTACTGATTTAATGTGGACTATAAAAATATGAAGATCCACATATGACTCAAACTCTTATTAGAAATAAGAAATTAGAATAAGAAATAATTTTCGGCGCATTTGTGCTTTTTTAACATTTAACAATTAATTTACTTTTATCTGGAGAGACTATATCTGGTAGAATTTTCTATCTCTTTTAATTAAAGGTTTACTTTTTCCTATAATCTTGATTTGGCCAAACAGTATCTAATCGTTTCAAACATAATCAGATATGAAAACTGATAATAAACGATGAAATGATCACATAAACGCTAAATTTAACACAGAAATAAATGTAGGAAATCAGAATGGAATGATTTTGATAACAATAAGCGATTAATAACATTAACGACGATCACATTTAGTGTAGTCTACTGTAGCTCAGGATTGACTGTGATACCTATACTCATCAATTAAATTCAACACAATATTTTATTATTTTGTTCAGTAGCAGCTATATAAACAAATGTCGGAAGTAGCTTTTACATTAAAAAAATAATGCAACTGATAAAACCAAAGCAGGCAATCGTACATTAATACAATTAACTAAGAGAAACTTGGTTACTTTCATTCACCTTAAGGCTACAATGGAGTATGAAAATCATTTTTTTCAATTTTGAAGATACAGTTCTGAATTTTTTATGAGTTTTAGACCCTTATGAGGGGAAGTAATATATAAAGTTTTGTTGTAAATTTCTGAATAGTTTTTGAAATACAGAGAATACTGTATTTTTTAATCGTAAATATTTGAACCGCAAAAACCACTCCATGCAGACCATTTTTTTTAAAAACTTGATTCTTTCAATTTTTCTAGATGCCTATTTCATATTTAAAGAAAAGTTGGGGAGCAAAATTTCATTAACCACAATATTTAGGGAAAAATGTGTCAAAAACTGAGTTCTTGTTAAAATTTCCAATTTTTCTGAAAAACGTCAATAAAATTTGGATTTAAAGCTGATTTAAAAAAAAAAGAAATGAGAATACTGAAAATTTGCTCCCCAACTTTTTTTTATTTGTATATTTTGATCAAGCTGAAAAAAACTCAGAGTGATTAAACATATATTGAACTGCAGGGAGCATTTGGAAGATACGCATGAATTTAAATTTTACGATTCTGAGATATATGCATTTAAATGAAACATTTGGTTACAAATGTACTGACAGAATACTGAAAGAATAGCTTATAACTTCGGTAAAAAATAGTACGAATTGAAAATTTTTTTTTGCAATGAATTACGCACAGTTCAGAGATTAATTTTTAGAAAAAACTGAAAAATCAAAATTTTGGTCAATTTTTCGCATTTTAAGACTCCATTGTAGCCTTAATTGAAAAGATATAGTTTTTGCTTAGTACCGCTTTTGGTTCAGATGTGTCCAATAAAAGTTCACTTTTGAAGTTAAGCCAATGCAAAATAAGGTCAATGGCCGTAACATTCAAAGCAAACAAGTTTTATACATTTTACTGAAACATAAAATGTTAACGGTGAAAGCTCTTGGGGAAGATTTTCCCAGCAACAATATTTCAAAACAACTTGTTTCGAGATATTAGGCATTGATAGCATTGAGTTTACGATTAGACCAGACGAAATGAATATGTTTTCAAATGAGGAGTTGCCACATTAATGCATCATAAACCACGCATTAAATATCAGAAATGCCGGAGGCTAGAGCAATGATTAAATCCCTAAATAATTTGGATTTTATAGAAAACGGGGGAGGGGGATTTTCAAATAAGAATTACATACAAGAAGATTGATTGTAGTTATTTGTAGATTGCATGTGTGTGATTGTAGTACAATGTGTAGCTATTTTCATTTTTGTACATTGAGTATGCCTCCGTGATGCTTGCAAAGCAAAGTTTATTTTCCGTTTAACTACTAAATAAATGGGATTTTTCTGAAATTAACTTTTCAGGATGTAAAACACGACCAAAAATTGTTCAGAGCACAATGTTAAAAAAATTTTGGCAAGCTGTCAAGGTGATAATCATATGTAAAGAAAGAAAGTTAGCTCGGAATAAACTTGCATTGCAAATGTTTAATACTTTTTCACAAAATATGTTCTGTTCAAATACATAAAATGTGTCTTTAAAATATTGAACTTGAAAACTGAAGTATCAAGGAGAAATTAGAAGCGCACTATCCGATTAGCCTCGCCATAACTTTTTCTATTTGTTTATTTCGTCACGTGTGTTGTGTTATCATGTGCCTGAAGTAGAGAGGCATGAAATTTAAGCGCGTGTTTGAGTTGCTAATTTGTGCCTTGAAATATATTGATTATAGATTTCTTTGTTTACTGTAAATTATCGAGTTTAATGGCTAATTCAGTGAGTACTTGTCTTCGTTATTCTTATTTCCCTCCGCATCTTCATTTTTGCTTCAGAAACCTACATAGAGAGTAAATTCAGTTAAAAACATTGTACTCTGATTGTGATATTGGTATTGACAGCCGTCGGAAGCATATGATATTTATTTACATTTCATATTTCTGTGATGGCGTTTTTGAATGATTGGCTACTAAGCAACAATTTGGTCTCAAGAAAAACGTTGAACGGGGACCTACTGTCAAAGTTATACTCAATGTTACATAACAATAATTTTAACGTAATTTTAAGTTCTTTCACGATGTTTTGTTTTTGGAGTAAGCAACTTAACTTTAAGGTGCAGACATGACTTCTTTGTATGTGTTTGGAAATGTATGCCTTTTTTCAATTTTATTAATTTTTACAAAAAGCTTTGAAAAAAGCTACACATATTAATCTTTCAAAAAGGCTCCTAAGGCTTCTTATCAAATAAAAAATGACTGTTTGAAGTCTTTTAAAGCGCACACGGTAGAAATTATAGGATGTATAACTTTGAAGTAAAATTTCAAAATTAGTGTTAATAGTAAAATTAGTAATTAATTAGTAAAAATAGCATCGAGTGCATTTTTGTTATTTTCAAATGCTCCATTTTTAGGGCGGTTGTTGACTTAACAAAGTTTGGTAAACTCTGTGTGTTCAATATTTGCTTCTTTTCAACTTTAATATTTTGTCATGTCATGCAGCTCGAGTAATCCGCTTTGTACATTGAAATTTGACTGCCAGCATTCGAAGGTGGATACATAGCTATGAGTTTATTTATCAAAGCAGCTCAAGTTGTGAACAATAAAATTTTTTGCCAAGTGTTAAATAAAAACTGACCCATTCAAAACAACGATAATTAAGTAATCCAATTTTAGTGGTGCAACTTTTGCAGTGAAAATAACCCGCTTAAAATGAAGCTTAACTTTTGTAAGCATAGTATGGAAGAAACGACCACAAAAAAAAGGAAAAAAATATTCAGCCCGCAGCATTCATTTGAATTTTGACGTCTTGAATGCAGATTATGATTTCCTAATTACAATTTGTGATGAGATCCTGCTCATTAGGTTTCTTATTTGTACAAAGGTAATTGGATAGAAAGTGAGGAGAAATTCACACCTGTCATATTATGACTGGTTAATTTCTAGATTAGGTCATACGAGGCATATGCATAAAAAAAAAGAAATTATAATTAGGGTGCATTGACAAAAATGGTTATTATGACCAATTTACGCCTGCACACTCATCATTAAGGTAATATAGTGGTGTGTGACAAATCCGCCCTCCTGAAACTGGCATTGTTTTTTCTCAAAAATAATTTTGCTATTCAGTCCCTTTTGCACTTGTAAAACTGCCATATTTTCAGACCATAACCTTTCAATGACAAATTTTGACAGATTAAACTCTTCGCCATACAGCGAGTGTACAAAAAAGTCGTGATAGAAAAAAAAATCATATACTTTTTTTTCAAGCTACGAATTTATTTTCCTGTATTATTTTTCAAGGCTTTTAATTTGCAGCATGGTTATTTGCTCAAAGAATGTACAGTTTGACTGCAAATGAGAGGAAAAGGCTAATATCCAGTTTACTGAATGAAATAGACGCATCTATTACATTTTAGGGACACGAGCACAGTAGGTCAAAGTATGTGTTGCCAGACAGTATTTCAACGCTAATCAGTAGATAATACCTTTTTCCCCATTAAAGTAACTATATTATTTCTAAAAAATACTTTTGTATTTTGGCTACAGTATTATGCATTATTGAAGAAATAATAAGTACCGTCTTGACCGGACAGATCTATTGATAAACCCAAGCATTCTATTTCCTTTGTCTATGTTGTACTATTGACTAAACTTGAAGTCCTAATATATTAAGGCACCCAAATTCATAACATTATCTGCCTGACTAATGACTGAACCCTGTGAATAATTAAAAAAATTATTTTGCAACGCTTAAAAGTGAAAATAATTATGATTGAAAACACAAACATTTTCCCTAGGCAATAGCCTCCTTCATCAATGCCTGTCTCATAAGTGAAATGAAGTATGGATTGGGAAAGTTTAAATACAAAAGAAAGAAGATTTTAGACTGATCAAGTATCAACGTGTGATGAGCCGTGATTTTAAGTAGAGAAATTATTAAATGCAAATTTAAAACCATCAAGTAAAATCGGAGAGTGAGTTCGGAACTGCGGAAGACTCTTTACAAATATTTTTTAGATTCTTGTGAACATAAAAAGAGCCCCAAAGATTTTTTTTATCATACTTATTGGCTTCTAAACTTTACGAAATAATTTTATTCATTTTTGCATAAAGTCGATGTTTTATTCCTGTAAAAATAATAGCTTGTACACTTATTTCCATGATGTAGTATTTGGCATATTGTAACATTGACAACCATACCCTATTTGACTGCTCACTTAGCAATATGGTCCAAATCCTCTTACGGGTGATTTACTCATTCATCATTTTCTACAACCGCCATAATTTTAATGTCATCAGTGAAACAGTTAATGCTATGAATATCATTTATAAAAGTAATAAACAAAAGGACAAAAAATCCTTGAGGAACCCCACTCCTTTACGCTAGATTCTTGTTTCATTTATTAAGAACACAAAGCAATGCAGTTAAATGCAATTAAGTTTTGAAGGTATCCATAAAAACAATATTTAATTGATATTCTTGGCTCTATAATGGACAAACTTAATGAGATACGACAAAGCTACTGAATTTACCTTATTTCACCAAGTTTTATCTTTTCGTGATAAAAGTGGTCCAGAACTGTTGGATTACATGGAATTTTGAATGCTGGTTAAGAGGTATTCGTTTTTCTATTTATGTGATATTTCTCCTTTCTATACATTAATAGCATTTTTTTCTCTTATATGTAGGTATCCCCTCTGAGCAAGCATGAGCATCTTTACAAGATTCTTGTGATTGGAGAGCTGGGAACAGGCAAGACTAGCATCATCAAGCGGTACGTCCATCAATTCTTCTCTCACAATTATCGGGCAACTGTATCCTTTTACTTGTAGCTGTAACCATTTCATGTTATCTGCGTCTTGAATGCTGTGGTAACTTACATTATTTGATCAATGATTGTTCCTTTTTTTTGGATTTGTTTTCCACATTTAAATAAAACAAAAGCCTGTGCCAAAATAGCCACATCCCGTAAAGGTCCGCCGACAAATGATGCCACGCTGTAAAGAAAGAATAGAAAGTGGAGTGAGTTTTACTGAAGGGTTAAAAAAAAGTATGACAGCACACATTTAGGATCAAAAGAAAGAGTCGAAGGTGGTACTTTTTCTTTTTTAATTTTTTTCATATAGCTTTATTTTTAAAAGCTTCAACTTTTTTTACTGTTTTATTTTGTATTCTAATTGATTTAATTTTGCTTTGAAAAAAAAGATTTATGTTAATTTTAGTTTAAACTTATGTCTTAGCAAAAAAAAAATAATAAGGTTTAAGGGAAATCTTAAGCATTGACTTTTTTCAAAGTTTCCACATTCCTGAAGGAGAAAATCATGATAAAATGATGTAACTGAACCTTCAGTTCATCCTTGATTTTGTCTCTCCCCTATTTTGATGGACTCGGTATGAACAAATACCTATGAAGAAGTATCAAGACACTAATTCTGCTTAGTTTCAATCTAAACAAAACTTCTATCTCGTGTACATTTGAAACTTTTTTTATTCTGAACTGCAAGTACGCATATTTATGTGACAAGTAGAGGTAAAGAATGTCACAAAGTGATGTTCTGACAAGGCAGTGAAGAACTTGAATAAAAGTGTGGCATCATTTATAGACAGTCCCTAAGAGATATTCTACAAAAAGATTCATTTATTGTCGCATGTCTTTTCATCCAAGAGCATTTTCTTTTTTTAAAGAAAACCTTATAACTCCAAAATGCAG
The DNA here is from genome assembly GCA_038373865.1 of Uloborus plumipes. Taxonomy (NCBI): domain Eukaryota; kingdom Metazoa; phylum Arthropoda; class Arachnida; order Araneae; family Uloboridae; genus Uloborus; species Uloborus plumipes. The sequence continues at coordinate 122,524 of JAXGGA010001756.1, read as the reverse complement.
GATCTAACATTCTCTCTCTTGTGCATTTTTAACGTTGGATTTATACTCTACTATTTAATACTGTTACAAATAAGTTGCTTACTTTTGTGGTCTGATGGAATTAAATAAAACCTTTAGGATCTAAGGGCAGGAAGCTCGTTTATTTGATTGAAGACGAATAAAAATGCTTCATTAACTGGTACAAATGGATCATGTATCTTTAATCAAACAGATGAATTTAACACTTAGATCGTAAATCCTTAAAATTATGTTTTATTCCATTCAAAATTGGGAAAGCCTTTATCAGATCTAAACAAGAATTTTCTGAAAATTGACAAAAAAAGTTTTACTTTTTTTTCTCTCTCTTTTTTTTTTATGTTATTTCTGGAACCTACTTTGAAATATTCTTACTTATTTGTATTTGAATGTCTTAAAAAAATTTGCTCTTGTATTAAAATAAATGTACTCTTGAATATTGTCAGCTTGTAAAATGTTACTTTAGATTATTCTAAAATTCGATAATTCGTGGGGAAACACTAAAAATATATCTTGATGAATTTCAACTAAGAAAAAATGTCTGCTCCTGACATGATTACGAAAAGTATGCAGAAGGAGAAACAATATAATGACAGCAATTGTTTCTCATATTCTGTTCAACCATTTTTGTTAGTTGAAAGTTTGTCTCATTTTAATGTTTTGATTATTTTCTGCTCTTCTGTATGTATACTAAATAGATACATTTTTTTACATAGTTACGTGTGTATATAATACAGGTTTGGCACTATTCAGTTTTTGGAATTTGCGGAATTTTGAGACCTACCAAGATTCCCACGAGATAGATATGAAAACGAACAATCAGTCATCACGCTTATGATGTTTTGAAAAAGTTCAGAAACTTCTATTTAAATAACTATTGTATATGTCCGCTTAGTGTGAGGCACATTTAATTCGAATAGCTAGGTTCAAAGTTAAATTATTCACTTTTAAGTGGTGCCATGTTCCGGAAATTTCTTGTTCAACACTTTAAGATCTGTATGCTTTCCAGAATTTATGTGAACCATTTTAATTAAACTCTAGAGAATCAAGAACCGACATGTGTTGTAATTTTCTGTTGTCTGTTCAGTAATTAAGGAATTTAGTTATATAGGTTTATTGTAACTCTTATCAAGGATCAGGGTTGGCAAGTTTTTGACAGTCGGAGGTTTTATCCGGTTTTAACCGTGGTTTTTACCGTCATGTCAAAAACCACTTTTTGACATGGTTTTTGACATAAGTGTCAAAAACCTAAATTTCTGTCCAAAACATGTTTAAATTTGATATTGAAAATCAAAATACATTTTCAAATGAATTTGACCATTTCTGATTTCAGACACTGAAGTAAACTTTTGGAGTTTTAGGTTATTAAAATAAAGTGTAATAAGCAATCCTAATCATAATTGAAGGGGCTCGGAAGTAAATAATGGTAACTAGCATTTTAAAAAATCAGACATATCTCTTTATTGCTTCGAGGAATTACTGTAACAGATTTTTTTTATTTTAAAAATGAAGTGGGTACATTAATTAAGTGCTGTGTGTCTTGGGTATACTTAATAAATTTTTACAAGTGATTTTTTTTAAATTTTAATTTGAAATAATAAATTTTAACTAATAAATAAACAAATAAAATAGTTTGATCAAAAGTATTTAGCAGATTTGTACACTGAGTACTAATTAATTTCGTTTTGCTTTTACTCAAAATAAAAAAAAATCACTTTGATGTAAAGATTTTTAGATTGATAAAATAGCTAATTAATAGTTATTAAAACATTTAAACAAAACTACTTTAAAAACTGGATTTAACTTTTAATACTTTTAACTTTTTTCATGGCATAACAAGTTAATTTAAAAGAATGAGAATTAATTTTCATTGAATTTATTAATTTAATTTTTATTAAACTTGACTGATGAGATAACTAATTGATAGTTTTTAAACATTTAAACAAAACTTCTTTAAAAACTGGATGTAAGTTTTAATATTTGTAACTTTTTTCACGGCATAACAAGTTAATTTAAAAGAATGTGAATTAATTTTCATTAAATTTATTAATTTAATTTTTATTAAACTTGATTGATAAGATAACTAATTGATAGTTACTAAAACATTTAAACAAAACTACTCTAAAATTTTGTTTTAAGTTTTAATATTTAACTTTTTTTTCACTCCAAAACAAGTTAATTTAAAAGAATATGAATTAATTTTCATTAAATTTATTGATTTAATTTTTATTAAACTTGATTGATAAGATAACTAATTGATAGTTATAAAAACATTTAAACAAAACTACTTCAAAAGCTGGATTTGAGTTTTAATATTTAACTTTTTTCACGGCAAAACAAGTTAGTTTAAAAGAATGAGAAATAATTTTCACTAAATTTATTAATTTAATGTTTATTAAACTTGATTGATAAGATGCATAAATTTTATTTAATATTTTTCAGGATGAGAAACCTTACATGTTTATAAAACATCTCAATAACCACTGTATTTGAGTTTTAGACAGGTTTTCGACAGGTTTTTGACGTTTTCGACAGGTTTTCGACGTTTTTGACAGGTTTTCGACGTGTCATGTCAAAAACTGGTTTTTGACGTCAAAAACCCAACCCTGTCAAGGATGGTGGAAAATTTGCTATCAATCTGAATTTTCCCCCTTCCTGATATGAAATTTCAATTAAAGTAATGTATACCATTATCCCGTTAGTTTATTTAAAAGTGTAGATGTATATGGACAGAAAATGAATGTACTAACTTGAACAACATTTGTTATAAAAGAAAATATTGGAAAAAAATGTTTTAAATTAATGTTTGTTAATGACGGATTTGTGTGACATTTTAATATTTGATTAAAATTCAAAAATTAGATACATTTTTCTAATTTATGCGTTAAATTAAAATGTTTTGCGTAATGGTGCTACTATTTTTATCTTTAATTCCCTTAAAATAACCTTTATGAATTTTGTTTGATCCTTTACTTTGGTAAGATTGGTGTGGACTTTGCTTTAAAGGTTTTGAATTGGGACGCTAATACAATAGTACGTCTTCAGCTGTGGGATATTGCAGGTATATTGTTTTAATTATAACCTTATTGAATTAAACTAGGCTGTATGTATGTATCAAAGACGTGCCGTCTGGATAGGCAAGGTAAGCAGTGTCTGCCCACGAAGAAAACAGACCAACCTCACCACTTCATTCAATGACATTTCTTGCGTTGATTGGAAAAAAAAAATTAGGTTTTACACAGCAAAACTAGAAGAAAAGAAAAAAATGAAAATTTTCTATTTTGGTACACTTTAGCAGCGACCAACGCTGCTTTTCGACCTCTATATCTGTGCAATGCTTAGCATGCAAAACACCCCCGTACCTCACCATTTTCCCCCTTCGCATCAGCCAAAGCAACGGCGGAGGCAGAATAAAATCTGCCTCTCAGGCGTAGCCGACGAGGATCAGCTCGAAGGCTACACTCTTTCTCTGCTGGTTTCTTCGATTCTCTGCTGCAATTTGAGGACGTTATGTGCAGGGCGGTGAGCGTTAGCAAAATTCTCAATGGTTTTGGCATCTTGATTCGTTTTTCATATGGTGTTTTGTTTTCTATGAAATGTTTCCGTAATTTTCAAATGTTTTGTTTTTTCATTTGTCATATTGTTCCCCATGTTTAAGTTGAATTCTCAGGATAGTTGTTCTGTTTAAACTTTTCGAAAAAAAAAAAAAAGACTTACGAAGTAAAGCGACAAAATGTTGAAAAATTCATATCATTAATATATGGAAGTCAATTTAAAAAATTAGCTTTTGGAGTTGATGAAGATGCATTCAGCAGTCTAGAAAAAAAGTACCGAAACTTTTTGACATTATAAGACGGATTGCAGATTTAGTAGTATTTATGGGAACAACTTTTTTTTGACAAATGTATAAAAAATGTACTTGATTTTATTTTTGAAAAGTGAACTGAGCCAACTGTTTCCAGAAACTGATGTTGTTGCAGTTTATTTTGACTATACCAGCCACATTATTTATTTTTTTAAAGTGAATATTTTCCTCCATAAAAAGAACTAAGAGCAACAAAGGAATAGAATGACAAATTAACAACTTTTATTTCTTGTTTTGATATCTATAGAAAAAGAAAGTGAACAAAATGAAACAAGACCCAACTTTCAATTTTTATGAAAGTCACAGATATTTTTACCACAATGAAAGAAAGAAGAATGGATTTTCTATAGAATCAGATGAAAATATTTTTATATATGTTTATACCAGAGACTACGTAAATATCATTCGTATTCATACTGTTTTATTACGGTTAACAGCATATGCTTTTTTTCAACATATATATTATTATTCCACAAATTATCTAATTTGCCTACCTTTGGGCGCTCGTTCAAGGCACATGCCTGATATGTATATATATATATATATGTATATCTGTGGCTTGGTTCTAATAAGGCCTAAGTCAAAAATGTTAGTTTCGAAAAAAAGGCGATGAAAGACATTTGAGATTTTTTAGAATGCTATAACTTTCTTATATTAGGTTCCCATTATTATTTTTTGGTATTTGTTTATTGTTAGTGTAAAAAAACATTATTTTATCATATGAAATTTTTTTATTATGTAAATTATATATTATATATATAAATATATAATATATATAAAAATTTATATAATATATCATATATATATTATTTTATATTATATAGACATTGGCCTTTTGTAGAATCAGAGTTTTACTAAATTGGAAACTTTTGATATAAATAACACAGAATGTGAAAAATTGACTTTGGCCCTTTTAGAACCAAGCCACAGATATATATATGAACAAAACGATATATTTAATGAACAGAAAAAAAATGAACTAAGGTTAAGGTTGGAATAATTAAGATGAAATCAATCATTCATTCTTAATGTCAATAATATTTAATCCATCAGTGTTGTCCAGTCAATCAGTCACGCTCAGTTAACTCGGCACACTTTCATTCCATTGTTTTATATATTGCTTTTTTATTCTATTCTTAAGTTAAAAATATTTTCGAATCGAAACTACATGCTTATTTTCAAACGGTTAGCAATTAGCTATTGTGGTATGATTAGAGTGTACACCCTGTATATAAATAGTGTAGTTAGAAATATGTATATACTAGCTGATGCGCCCGGCGTCACATGGGTTTAATTGCAATATGCCAAATCGAAGAAAAGAAATATATATCTTTCAACTAAGCCCAGTGGAATCATATTTCTCAAAGCTATTTTTTGCGACCATGCAGTAGATTAACTGGGTGTGAAGGAGAACGTGAAATCAAACTTAAATGTGTTAGGTATTTATTTTATCCGTGTGATTTTTCAAAAAATCACTTTCTATTTTCTAACTGTTGCCTAAATTGATTCTTTTTTTATTTAACCCGGTATCGATTATTGGCATAGATGAATCTAAAAATCCTAAGAAAGCAATATATTTCAGACTTACTCCAGAGAAGCCTTGGTTCAAAATTTTCATTATGATTACTATTAATATACTTACAAGCAGTATTAATTTTTATTGTTAGCATTACTATACATTTTACAAAACTCATTAAGGACTTTCACAAAATTGAATCAGTTGCCACAAATGGGTCACTTACAAAAATAACTTAATAACCCCTTTAGATTTTTTTTTCAGTTTCTGAGACATTCTTAAGTTATGATTTTTTTTTTTTTGTCAATTCTATTTAATTTCCTTTTAGGTCAAGAAAGATTTGGCAACATGACACGGGTGTATTACAAAGAAGCTGTTGGAGCATTTATAGTGTTTGATGCCAATCGTTCTGCCACTTTCGATGCCGTCCTACGTTGGAAAACTGATCTGGATGCCAAAGTGACGTTACCCGATGGCTCAAAAATTCCTTGTGTGCTTCTAGCTAATAAGGTATTTCTACTTCATTATGTTAAAATTAATGGACACTAAACTTTAGTATTGTTATATTGTTGGAAGCTATATTGTTCTATCCAAGTTTTTTTCTTTTCCTCAAAGTTTCAAGAATTATCATATAAGTCTTACAAGAGAAGTTGATTCACCTATGGGTAGCCTGGTAGATAGGACATAATTAGTTTTGAAAACTAATAATATTGCAACTTTTTTTTTTGCAATGTTTTATGTTTCTTAAGTGTGACCAACATTTTATTTTTTAAGTTTTAAGTAAGAGTTAGCTATGATTTTGTAAGTGCTCCTGCGTATCCTTGCTCCTGCGTATCTTAAAAATTTCTCATATCTTAGGATTGTATCTCCTCAATCTTATGCAAAAAAGGTGAAAACCTTGCTATTAGGCTATTTAATCAGAAAAGGTTGTAGAACAATATGAAAATTGCACATCTAGTGTGAAAATTCATTTGACAATTTTTGTCTTCCTACACTTGGCTTTTTTGGGACATTCTTTCATTAATTAGCTATTTTTTCTCTGCAGTGAAGAAAAGATTCCTTGTGATCTTAAGCATGTGTCTGAAACTGCTATTGCTCTTTGTGTAATTTTTAAGTTTTCCAGACTTTTAACTTATTGCACAAATTAAAATGAGGTTTATAAAATGATAAATTGCTACAACAGCTTGCTCCCTGCTGGATGGGTTTCAAACAAGCTACTGCATGAGCACCTATAGAGAGAGCATGATAGGGCTGCTGCTCCCCTCCCCCCATTTTAGTTTAACCCCCCCCCCCCCAAAAAAAATGACTTACTGACTGGTATTTTAATTTTTTATTTTATCAATTTTTTTTGTTCTAGTATTTTTGTGAGTGGGGGGAGGGATGAAATGGGAGGAGGGATGATTGAAAAAGATAGGTTATTTGATGTTTAATTGGGTAACTACCACAATACTTCCGTGGATGAATTGCAAGATAATACAGCACTAAAAACATTTCTTTTCCACCAACCCCGCATGAAAAAGTGTACTTTCTTTTGAAAAAGTGGATATTATACTTAATTTGGACCCATATACCTTGTAAAAATTTAATTTTAGAAAAATTCTTCCTCCAGGCCCGTCATTTTAGAATGCTCGGGAGAAGGGGTTAAGGAGTAGATCAAAGGATAAGATTAGATGAGTTTTATAGGGGGAAAATAACAAAATATGTATTCAAATGCATTATTACATTGTTTGTTAAATCTGGGAGGGGGTGCTCCCTAATTGCCCAAAGGAGGAGACTGTTCTTCTCCCTTTCCTTGCTGAGCTGGGTATGCACTTGAGCTACTGCTCTTTTGGAAACTGAACGCCAGACCTTCTTTCTCTGAGCCAAATAGGCCATTGTTGAGCCTTGGGTCGGCGTCATTCAAATTATTTAGAATATGCATTCAAGGTCCCTTTTGTTATTCATATGCATGCATAACAAAAGCAAGAAGATGTATATTTGCTGTACATTTCTGTAGTGCGATCTGCAGCCAGAAGGCCCAGTGGCAGACCCTTCAACCATGGATGAGTTTTGCAAGGAGCATGGATTCTCAGGCTGGTTTCTTACATCAGCGAAAGACAATGTTAATGTGGAAGATGCCGCAAAATTTCTGGTCAGAAAAGTAAGTTTCTTGTTCTTGAATCTATACCAGTAGAATTTAATGTGGTTTTTTATTTTGCTCAAGTTAAATGTCTATTGTTATCATTTTCCTTCCCCAATTCACTCTTAGTGTAAAATTTATTTGTGTCAAAAACTATTTTGTAGCAATGTACCGCTTTTCTCTGGTTAGATGACGTAGCTGCCAACTATATCATCAAGCTTAACTTTATGCTGCCAACTATATCATTAAGCAATAACTTTTCATCAAGCAATGAAATTTCCTAAAAAATGGATTTTTCAGTGCTTAGACTTTCAGGAAAAATCTTTATGATAAAAGGATGATTGAAAATAAAAATAACCCTATCATACAAGGGAATGAAAATTGTATATGTAATTTTCAACATGTTTATTTATTGTGCAATGAGTTACCACCTGTAAGCCAGGGCTGAGGCAGAACTGAAGCAAATGCACCCACAGCTCGATCATAGCATTTTAAGACTGCCGTTTCGCCCTTATTATGGGCTCCTCAGTTAGGAATAGCCAATGATCTAGCCGGAGGCAAAAATCCTCTTAATGTAGCTAAGATAGCCAACAAACTGGTAGCTAAAGTGAATTTATCTTACCAGCGAGCGGTGCCTCCGGCTCGATCATTGGCTATTCCTAACTGAGGAGCCCATAATAAGGGCGAAACTGCAGTCTTAGGATGCTATGATCGAGCTGTGGGTGCATTTGCTTCATGTTTATTTATTGTTTTTTTTTTTTCTTCTTTTAAAATTATTTTAATGCTTCAAAAAATGTGTTAAAACGCTAGCAATTTTTCTGTTAACTTCCTAAACACATACCTGTTCCAAGGATTGTTAAAAATAGTCAGTTCAATATCTGAATTTTAGGTCTGCCCCATAGACTTAATTAAAAAAATTTCTACTTGTATTTCAAAAATACCCTTAAAGCTCAAACTTCTCTCTCTCTCTAAATTTATTTGCACTCTTTCTCAAAAGTTTTATGCATAAGTCTCCTAAATTTTCACCTCTCCCGTAGACGAAGTGTAAATTTATGCTAAAAGTTATCGAAAAAATATATGAAGAATAATTGTACATGTATTAACAGCTGGAATTAAATAATTCTCGGTAGTACAGCAGACCTGTGGTCACAGTACTTGCGGTCTTGGGAGTACCCCTTATCACTTCTTTCATTCAAATAATTCACAAGCAGGGTACATTTTGTCAGCATGATCATACAAAAGACTTGATTATTCAATGAATTTTTGAAACTTCTAAGCAAGTCCCCTTATTTTTAGCTATAGGGGATTTAACGCATTATATAACAGGTATTTTAAATTTTGTATAAAAAGTCTGGGCACGGAATAAAACGGTAAAGGACAATAAATTCTGTAGTTCATTCAATTTATGTACTAGGAAAGTATGAACGGAATTAGAAGAATTTTTATCTTTGATTCATTTTTTATAAATGATCATTCTGAAAATGTTTCCTCTTAAATCATTGTGTCCTACACATTTCTTGTCTGTGTAAGTGTTTGACTTTTGATAACCCTAGATATAAAATAGAAGTATATTTAGAAAAAGAAACAGTAGGAATTTGACTGAAACTCCAATCCAGATTATAGTAAAAGCTTTTTTTAATCCTGTATCAAGTTTGATGGTACCATTGATTAGGGATGCACCGATAAGCAAATTGGCCGATTACCGATTACCGATTAATCGGCTGTTGATTATCGGCCGATTAATCGGCTGAGCCGATTAGTGATAAGGACGATTGTTTTTCTACTACGAATTTTACCATCACTGTTTTTTCTCTCTTATATATACAATTTCAAGTTTAGAAATAGTAAGTTATATTTTGCAGAGAGATTTTTTTTCCATTTTCCTTCTTTTCACAAAATAATTTCAATATATAAAGTAATTTCTTAGAACAAATTTTCATATTACTTTCAATAATATTATTAACACATTGTTTGTTATGTAACATAAAAGAATATATGACATAAAAATTCAAAACAAAGGGGAGGGGGGAGTCTGAGGTGAGCACTCTAATTTAGGAGTACTTTTAATTAATATTTTTTAATAATTAGTAGCAATTTGATTCACTACTTTTATTCTTTGAAAATTAGCTGTTATCTAAAAGCACTGTGCAAATGAGAAAACTATCGCCACATGAAAAATGTTGCAACATTGTCTAAGTATATTTATTTAAAGTTGGAGAATTAGTTTTAAAAAATTTTATATAAGCTGTGAGGATAACTATCATTGTAAATAAAAGTATTCATCATAGTTGGTGTACTTTAAAGAATAGTATTTGAAGTATATTCTTTGGCCGATTAATCGGCTCGATTTTGCCGATTATTAATAATCGGCAAAGTGGCCGATTATGGCCGATTAATCGGTACTGCCGATTAATCGGTGCATCCCTACCATTGATGTTTCGTTACAGATCCTGGAAAGTCAAGATTCCATCATTGCTGATGAGCACTATAATGACACAACAGTTCTGCATGAGTATCCTTTGCCTGTGGGACAGCCTGAAAAAAGGAGGATCTGTTGCTGACCTTTACCAACGCACAAACTAGCTTTCCTTTCCCAACTGCCATTAGACTGTACTATTGCATTTGTTCTTTACACTTTTAACTTAATTCAACAATTCTATAATATTAAAGCAGTGAAATTGTTGCCAGCGGAAATGATGATCCAAAGCCAGTTTCTGGATTGGCAGTGCTCTGCAGCTAGGAATGAATACCTAGTTCGCTTTTCTCTTGGAATTAGGTTGCATGAGTATATGAATTATGTATGCTGTAAATGTAAATTGTTCTGTATATGAATTCATATAGAGATCAATTGAATCAATGAATGGGAAAACCAGCCATCTCCCGAGTTCTACCTTAGCAGATGACTAGTTTTCAGACTCATCCATTTAATTGTTTTGAGAGGATTAATCGTGATGCAGAGCAGTTTCTCTATTTTCAAAAAATTTCTAGAAACTAGTCGAAACGAAGCGCTTATCTACTTGTCGAACATTGCCAAAATCAATATTAATAACGTTTAAAATCTAAAATTTAATTTTTTAACTAAACTAGCCATATTACATTAAAGTGAAGTAAAGCAAAACTCTGCCGAAAAATGAAATTCAACCATAAAAATGTAAAATAATCTGTCAAGTTACAACAAAGTTAGTCATTAAGTAACATAAATTCGATAAAAATATAAAATTCAAATATGAGGGACAAAAATGCCAACAGCTGTTTTAATATTGGAAGATTTTTACTCTAATTTGGCAAGTTTCACATTACGATGATTCCCTAGTTCTGTAATTCTAAAAAATCTCAGGAATCCAAACGGCATATTTAGTGATAGTTTCCTAGAAGTGGAAAATACAAAAGACTTGTTTTCATGAATGCACAAGTAATTAAATTTTCCCTAATGGAATATTACGCCATGTAATTTCAACTTACAATTTAATTTCTTTCAAATCCTAGAATAGAGTTTTTCTTGTTCTGATCTTGAAAAATTGATGTTGAATAACTTGATTTGCCCTATACTATTTAAAAGTTGCACATTTTTAAATACCAATTAATGCAAGCATTTAATTTCTGGAATTGGGCTCCCAGCTATTATTTCTGGATTGAATAGTTATTTTTTGTTTCAAGCTGGTTTCTAAAAACATGTCTGCATCAAAGTTGTTCTCTTAATTTGAAGGGTTTTGTGAGTTTTTGAAATGGTTGAACGTGAAATGTCATGAAGCATCACTAGAATTTGTTCAGCTACTGTACTAATTGCATAAAATTTAATATCTTGAAAAAATTACATTTATTATTTTGTTTTGACTAAACAAAACTAAATAAGCAACTAATTATCATAAAGAAATGTTAAAATGTGCCAACATATTAATAATTATAAAGCTCCAATGCAAAATGAAGCCATTTATAGATACTGTACTCCCTCTAATCCAAACTCCGAGGTAGCTCAAAAACTACTTTTTATTACTCTAAAAAGTATTAAAATAAATTCAAAGGAATTAAGGAATGGAGAATAAGCACTAGGTCATTTGGAGAAGAAAGCAAGAAAAAAATTAAAAAATAGTGTTGGTCATATAACTTCCAAAACAGAATAATAATGTACAAGACTGATTACAAAAAAACAAATGATGTTGTCCAAAATGTAAAATACATTTTTATATTTAAAAATGTTTTCCTGTTTTATCACCCTAGATTTTAGTTGCATGTAAAAATTAGTCTCTAGATGGTATCACACATCAGAAAATTTGTTTAATCAAACTCCCAATTGAACCGGAACTTCTACTCTCCACTCAATTTTGGCCAGAAAACATTCGTGTGCTAAGCTATTTCTACCTGGTAGTTGAAGGTAAAATTGAAGTTGCGAGTGAGCTGGGAGTTGCATTGTAAGAATTTTCCTGCGTGTGATACCCGCTTTTATCTTCAATTCTATTTTGTAGTCTGCATAATCAGAGTCGATGTCTGTCCCGATCAACTTGAGTGTATGGAAAACTATTGACATTTTCTTGATTTTTATTGTTTGAAAGCATGATAGAAAACATGTTGTGTGCTCTCGGACGTATGCCACACACTTATTGCAATTTGTCATTGCAAAAAATATAATTTGAATTTGAGATGTCTTTTTTGGATAGTTCCCCCATCTCCCCATTTGCTATAAAGTTTCACCCTTCTCCTTACCCCCTCCCCCATTTGTCACATATCATGCTATTTTTCATACATGTATTCATATATTTTACTCCCTACCTGTGCCTTGTTGCGAACTCATATCACCCCCTCCCTCCCTTAAAGCATGGCATTATTTGTGGGCTGCCCTGATGGCATTATTTGCTAACTCAATGAACTCTTAAGTTGGGTGTAGAATTAAATGTTTTTTGGAATGTTTCCAATACAGGAAAGTGGTATTTAATTGTGTCATATTCAGTGATAATTACATTTTTATTGAACAATTTTTACTTAATTACACAAGTTTTAGGCAATTTTGTGTTATCACCCAATGCTAGAGTTCAGACTTTCACTGATCAAATTCCTTCTCTTCCTTTTTATAATGTGATGTGAGGAAGTGCTGTTGCGTTATTTTATCTTATTAAAGAAAAAAGAAAAGTCCTCATTCATGCAATTTGGAATAACAAATTGAGCAAATCATTTTTAAAGGTAGTGGCTATTGTAGAACAATGCCGCCGAGCTAAGCACAAAAGTCGTCGCTGAACTTTCCAACAAAATGAGTTATTGTCAAAAGGTTGTTCTTTGTCATTTATTTTATCTTTATGTAATGTTTTATGGTGGTATTGCTCAATGGGAAATGTTTTTAAAAAATGTCTGAAAAGCATCATCTGAATTGCATACATTCAGGCACAAAACTTTAAACAGCAATGTCCCAGTTTGAGATTGTCTGCAGATCCCACTTTTGTGCTTAGCACGACAGCAAACTTCAGTGGGTTGCTGTTGAGTGAATATTTTAATTCTTGAAACAGCATTATGTGTTACTAATAAATGCAATCTTGCCTGCATTATTTGTTTAATTTTTGTTCTGTTGCTCAATGTATTAATGAGCTTGCTAGAAAATAAATTAATGCATACATTTATATGTTTAGTTTTCTATAATAATGCTAACAGTTTGTCTTAACTAGAAATTTCAACTGTGTTTTTTGTGTCTAATGTACCTGCTGCCATATAATAGTAGAAACTAGAAAAGATTTGATACTAACTGATAGAAAATAAAATATTCAGTGTCAGACATTAATTGTGTATTCAGTAATCATTTGCAGTTTGCTTAACTACTTATAAATATCCACTGTAAGGTTCTTTTTCATGATTTATTTGGATTATGATTCAAAGGGACTACAGATAAATGAAGGTATTAAAATTATTGTAAAAATTGTGCAAAATGGCTAGAGTGTATAATAGGAGATCCAATACTTTGGTGATATAGTAGATTTATCACTAATTAATAATCGTTTTAAGTGGCATAAATTAAATAATATATCTATGACTAAAGTGTCTAGATTTCAAATTCTATTTTAAAACATGCTCAATAGCTGTATATTTCTCCAAAGCAAGGCTTTACACTGCAACTTTTATTATCACCTTTTGAAGGTTAAGCCCTACCAAGTTTGTGGGCCTCTAGCTGGTCTGCTAAAATATTTTTACTTACCAGTGTGAAGAATTACTGTGCTATTCCAGAAAGGTGAGTCCAAAATAAGGGCGAAACTGTGATCTTTTGGTGCCTATAACTTAAGTGTTCAATATTGCTTTCATGTTCACTATCTGTTAAATGTCTTTAAACATATCTTGAAAGATAAGTAAGAATCCTTAATAGTTTTTATAAGTCCCTCTTCCCTCATTTTTCGAAGTTATCAAAACAAAACGAGTTATTTACAGAGTGCGAAACTTTCAACTTCATGTTCTTTACTTCCTGAACCAGGGTTCGAAATTACTGCTGGTTCACTGGTCCCATACCAATAAAACTTGCCTCAGACCGCCAGCAAAAAACAATCAGCCGCCAAAAATTGCCAATCACGCAAAACCTCCAGGCGCTTTCCTCGGAGTTACAAATGAAATAATTTTATTTAAAATAAAAAATAATCATAAACTAAATGGATTTTTAGTACTAACATGTGAAGTATTGAATTTAAAGCAGATCAGTAATGATGTCTGCGGATCAGTACATGTTCATATTGACTGGTCCGAGGGACCAGTAGGCTTTTTTACTAATTTCTAACCCTGTGAACGTATGAAGAAACAAAATAAACAATTATTTTTGTGGAGTATTGGTAAAATAGTACAACAATGATGAAAAATAATGAGCTTTGTAAATATGCAAATGACTGGTAAACTTATACTTTCCTTTTAAGAAGTGACAGAAAATGCTTGCACCCTAGTTGATTTGGTTTTATTTATTTTTTTAGATTCTTACTTAAATTTGTTTTGTTAGTGACTTTTTGTGTTGTACACTTTGACTTTTCATTTTGCAGTTTCTTATATAAAATGCTTTGTCGGGAATAGTATCCAAAAAGCTGAACTGCTTGAAAAGATGGTTTCCATTTTATGTACAGAAATTTTATGAAAGTTATCTTTTTAAAATCAAAATTTTTTGAGCTTCTTGTCTTTAATTAATTACTTATTTTGTGTTGAGAGTTGTAGCAATATTTAAGATTTAGAATTTTATTTTTATTTTTTAATCTGTGTACATAGATTTAATTTTTGCCAAATTTAGAATTATTTTTTTAATTATTAGTTTTGTATAGATATTGTTTGCTATTTTTTTTTTAAATTTGTGATAATGCTGGAAATTAATATTAGATTTTATAAATGTACAAATGAAATTGCAGATGTATCTTGCGTACAAAAAATCAAAATATACAATGATTCTTTTGTTAAAAATTTATAATAAAGGCTTTTTAAAAAACATTTTTGGCTGATTAATTTCCAAGTAGAATTATGTAACTTATGTGTTATATATGTAAGTTTTGGAATTATGTGTTATTGTTTGACAAGGACAGTTTAACAATGACGTACTGTTTCTAATTGAAGGCTCATCTACCTTTAACCTTTTGGATCCGGGCTATTCGCTTAGTTTTCCTTTCGAGATGGGCGGTGCAACTGTTGAACCGTAGGTCTCTTTTCCTCTGAAAACCGGAAAGTGCAACGGCAAGCACTTTGGTTTTATGACTTCGCGGTTTGAATACAAAGCCGCAATCCGCAGTAACGGGGAATGAAATCTTTGAAAAATCCCCTGCTCCGAGGGTAGAAGCAAAGATTTCAACCATGTCCTCAAAGGAAAATAGACTTGCGGTAGAGCATGTGTACCACCCGTTTTTTAAAGGTTAAATTTGCAGTTAGCTTAAAGGAATTATATTTCACGTTCCAAATACCTTGGAAATTTCGAACAAGTTCCATCTCATGGGGAAAAAGCAGGATTTTCCAACGATGTATTGCAAATATGTTTTACTTTCTTTACCTACATATTAAAGGATTCTCTTTATATGAAAACTTTTGCTTTTCTGTTATACAATGCTGGGGTAGCATTTTTTGATTAGTGGGATGCAACTCTCATGTAACAGGTAGTGTATCCACTTTTTTATTTACGACGTGAATTTTTTTCGTATGAGTCTAAGACCCCGGACTTTCATCGAAAAATAACTGAAAATTTTTTTATTCCTTGCAGGAAAAATCTCATTGGTTTTGATTCCATTAATTTTTTAGGAGGAAAAATCCACATGAGCTTCGCAACTTGCGATAAATTAGCATGCTTTTGAACTTCTGGCTTATGTAGAACCCTTTTGTTAATACTGCTAATGATTAAAAAATGCTCCCTTCCCATCCAAATAAAAAATAATAGTCTATGAAACTCGAAAATGGTAAAAAAAAGAGGGTTGGGGCACTATTTTTAAAGGGGGGGGGGTAATGGAGGAATGCAGGTGGCCATACTTAGATTCAGTGACTCGTACTATATAACAATGAGCAAGAAAGGTGTTAGAGGCATTGTTTAGAAAAACTAGCTTTCAAACATCTTTCAAAAAGACCGAAGTTCTTTCACCATCGCTTTGAACGTTCCTAGCGTATCTATATAAAAAAAACTAGCTTTCGTGGCCGTCACGAAACTTTCTTCTATATCTATCTTATGAATTCCAGTTACAAAATAAAATACGTACTCGCCCGAATAATTGGAAAGAGCACCAATTTCCCAATTATCGTAATAACCCTGCAAATGCAGAATCAATGAGCGAAATTGGAAATCATTACAAAAGCCTTGTTTAGATTAATTGCAAACATTTTATATGTTAGTCAAAAGAAATTGGCAACAGTTAAAAATTTCAAATCATTGAAAGTTTTCAGCTGTTTTGATAATTAAATAGCGTGAAAGCGATTTTTTAATGAATTAATTTTTCGCATTGTTGACTAAGCACAAAAATCACTCCACCCCCCCCCCTGGGGTGATTGGCGCCAAAATTTAATCGATGCTTGCTTCCTTATTGGGTTAGTGTTATTCCAAATTTCATTCAAATCGCAGCAATATTTCCCGAGATACAGTAGGTGCAATGACAAAATAAGCACTTTTGATTGCTCCACCCCCTTTGAGATATTGACACACAAATTGAATCAGCACCTGTACTCAATAGGGTCTACCTATGGACCAATTTTCGTTTGATTCCGCCGGTTACTTCCTTAGATATAGCAGTCACCCCCCCGCGCAGAACACGTGCGATTGCTCCACCGCCCTTCGAGATATTGACAAACAAATTAAATCAGCACCTGTACTCAGTAGGGTCTACCTATGGACCAATTTTCGTTTGATTCCTCCGGTTATTTCCTGAGATATAGCAATCAACCCCGCGCAGAACACGTGCGATTGCTCCATCCCCTTCAAGATATTGATAAACAAATTGAATCAGCACCTGCACTCAGTAGGGTCTACCTATGGACTAATTTTCGTTTAATTCCGCCGGTTGCTTTCTGAGATATAGCAATCACCCCCGCGCAGATCACGTGCGATTGCTCCTCCCCCCCTTGGAGGAATTCGCTAAAAAAAGTCAGGTGCACCAGTTCACATGGTGGTACATATGTGCAAAAATTTTTGTTCGATTTCATGCAGTAGTTTTTGCTCTAGCGCGGCCACAAAAACTGGTCACACACATACAGACTCACACACAGACAGACACACAGACAGACATTTTCCAAAAATAGTCGAAATGGACTCAGCGCACCTCAAAACGTGCAAATCCGTCAAAATTCGACATTCGAAAATTTTCACGAAACCAATACTTTCTTCTATATATTCGATATAGGCAGGGATTCAAGTGAAACAGGCAATCCCAAATTACAATCGCGACTGGAAATGAATTACATTAGAACGTTTCTTTATAAAAACATCGTGACGTCAGCGTGACGTTTGCCTATGAAAAACGAGCTAGATAAAACGTCACAGCCTACTTGGCGAATAAGAGGAGATCGCTGAGGGCTTGTGAGCTCTCATTGGCTCCACTCGTAGTGACGTCATGCCAATTTAAGTTGATGATAATGTAATTCACTTCCAGTAGCGATTGCAATTCGAAGTGATCGCAGTGCTGTTTCACTTGAATCCCTGCCATAGAAGAAAGTAAAAACGTATAAAATCTTGCACCGCGCAAACCAGAGAAATGCCAGTGACGTCACAATTACAACCGATTTAACCGCGCAGTGCCACTAGTGAGGTAAATTTTTCCCTTTTGATTCTGGTTTTGTTGACAAGCAATTAGTCTGGTGTTTTTAAAATTTTTAATTTTAGTTTTATGATTTGTTAAAATTCACTTCTCTTTTACTCAGTTAAAAAAAGGGATTTCGTACTATTAACTGTAAAGGGACTGCGAACTGACTACAACTACTACTTCGTACGAAAGATTTTACTTCTTTTTCGTTTGTTATTGAAATGGCCGAAGTAATAAGCGATAGAAAATGTGAAACTCCGGAATGTAGTAATTTTGCTAAATTGCGATGCCCAACTTGTATCAAGTTAGGAATTGAAGGATCCTTCTTTTGCACTCAGGTATAGAAATTTATTATTTTCTGTTTTTTTGCATTGTTAAAATCAAATTTTTAATCACGTGTTCTCCGATCGTTTTGGAAGTATAATTTGCTTCAGTTGCTCAAATTGAAACTATTTTCTTGAGAGTTTTGAAAAAATTATTTTGCTGTCGTTGCTGTAGTTATTTTTTATATTTGTTACTACGAAGATATCTTTATATGAATAATTAATCAAACTAGTGTCCGTTTCTAAAGGAAATATTTTTATTTTAAATTTCATTTAACCTGGATGAATGAATAAAGTCGCATTTACGTCATGTATGCATGAAACTAAACTAATTTTGGTTGTGATTAATATTTATCCTTATGAGTTACTTTCAAAAAGATGCTAAAATCTTAGGTTTTGCTTGAATTATAAGCTAAGACGAAAACTTCTTTCAGTGCAATAAAAATCATATTTTATATAAACAGCCTGTTAAGTTAAAATAGATTATATACTTCCAAACCAGATTTTTTTCATTGTTTTTTAGCTCTTTAATTAGATGATGCATGATCTTAATTCAAGAGTACTGGAGTCACTAAATCCTCACAATTTTCTCTACCTCATCGCTTTTTTTTTGGTGTATGCGTGTGGGAAAGGGAGGGGGGGGGCGCTCTAGTTATTTATGATTTAATCGCTACAGTTTGAACATTGAATGCTCAAATGAAACACAGCAAAACATTTTAACTGTTGAAAAAACGCGCTATACATATCTGTATCAATATTTTCAATCAAAGACCCAATCCTGGTTTTGAAATTAATTCCTAATTTTGTGGAAAATGTACACCAACTCTAAAAAATACTTCATCCACTTTTTTTTATCTACACTAAATTTTGTTGAAAATAATACGTAATACCAGCTAAATACTAAATATAATTGCAAAAGTGCACAAACTTTTGTCCAATGTTTTTTGTTGACAACTTAGAGAAATATGTGGTTGTATTCAAGTTGTGGAGAACTAGCCAAAAAAAAAAAAAAAAAAATGAAGGAAATAAATCAATGAGTATCTACCATCAGGGGTCTGGCCAGAGGAAATTCAGGTCCGTTAACGGACCCTTCGCAAAAATACGATCAAGCAAAATGGACCCATCTCATAAATACAATCAAGCAAAACGGATCTTTCTCAAAATGCTGATGAAACTAAACGGACTTTTCACAAATTATTCATTTAAAAAGCAAATCTGAAATCAAAATAACACATAGCATATTTCCGTGTAAGAGCCCATAATTTCTGGGCTTTTTCTTTATTTAAATAAGGAAATCGCTTATCTGCCAATTTTGCAAAAAAAAAAAAAAAAAAAAGTCTACCCACTTGCTAAATAGATCCTCAAGCAAGGGATAAATCTTTAATTCAAAATGTAGCACTTTTTGTTGGTTTCTTTTAAAAAAAATTAACAACTTGAAAAAAGTACTTTGTTTTGTTTTAATAGTGCTGCTTATTCGTTTTATCATATGCAAATCAAAATGGCTTGCTGCGATGTTGCTGTTATAGCTTTCTCTGTGAATGCATAGTAAGGATTTTTCTCCCTGTTTATAACTTAAACAAAAAGGAAATTATAATTATAGCAATTATCAGCAAAATGGATTTAGAACTGTAAACAGATATCTAGGGTTGAAGGAAAAAATGGGATTGCTTCTGACAGAGTGACCAGATATTTAAAGTTATCGCCATCTGACGTTTTTGGTGCGAGGTTTTGACCTTATTTTTTCAAAAAATTATCTTTTTTTTTTATGCTTACATGGGTGGTGTTTTGGTTATATTCAGGAATTAATGTATTTTTTCGTATACAGTCGAAGCTCGATATAACGACCAGCTCGATATAACGACCATCTCGGTCCTACAGAAAACGGTCTTTATAACGAATGGTCGCTATAAGAGGTAGAACGTAGAGTATATTAGGATACAGTTGGGGTTTTCTCACCGGTCGTTATATTAGGATGGTCTTTATAACGAGCGTCTACTGTACTAATATTGGAAGTCTGGATTGTTTTTTGCTACGTCTCCCCTACTTCCGTATTTTTTCCTCTGAATTTTCGGGGAATATGTCGGTGATTATTAATGACATTCATCATATAAACCTGATGAAATGCAATTCTTAAATTATTTTACTTTAATAAATTATTTTATTTACCGTTTTCATAATTCTGGTTCGTTCATTTTGAAAAATGCGATCTCTTTGCATCCGATATGAAGATCGAATTTTACTTTCTTATCAAACAAATCACTCTTTATTTGGAGGCAAATAAATGAAAATTCATTCTTTTTACTTCCTTTTACGTAGTAAAGGAAGTATTGTGATCACGAAAAAAATTTCACTCAAATTTCGGTCTAAATTTTGACTTTGCTCACCCCGAATGAATGTCGTATAGTTTTTTCAACCTATAAAAAAAAACTCGCTGTAATTTTCTTGCTTCCTTTCAATGCTGGGGTTGAAAAATGAGTTTGCTAGTTCAGGGGTCTGGCCAGAGGAAATTCGGGTCCGTTAACGGACCCTTCACAAAAATATGACCAAGCAAAACGGACCCTTCACGAAAATACGATCCAGTGAAACGGACCCTTCACAAAATGCTGATCAAACAAAACGGACATTTCACACATTATTCATTCAAAAAGCAAATCTGAAATCAATATAACTCATAGCATATTTCTGTGTAAAAGCCCATAATTTTTGTGCCTTTCCTGAAGTTAAAGAAGGAAATCGCTTATCAATCAATTTTGCGAAAAAAAAAAAAAAGTCCGCACACTTCCTGCCTGCTATGCTTGGGCAAGCAATAAATTTTAAATGTAAAACGTAGCACTTTTTGTTTGCTCTTTTAAAGAAATTAACAACTAAAAAAAGGTAGTTGTTTTTCTTTAATTGTTCTGTTTTATCATATGCAAATCAAAATGGCTTGCTGCAATGTTGCTGTTATAGATTTCTCTGGAAATGCAGAGTAAGGATTTTTCTCCCTGCTCTTGACTTAAACAAAAAGGAATTAATAATAATAGCAATTATTTGCAAAATGAACTTACAACTGCAAACAGATATCAAGGGTTGGAGAAAAAATGGGATTGCTTCTGATAGAGTGACCAACTTTTTAAAATTATAGCCATCTGACGTCTTTGGTGTTACGTTTTGACCTTATTTTGGCAGAAAATTGTCTGTTTTTTTTTTTTTTTTTTTTTGGGTGTTTACATGTGTGGTGTTTTGGTTATATTCAGGAATAATTAATGAATTTTTCGTCGGTCTGTTAATATTGGAAGTTCGGTATTGTCTGTTGTGCTATGTCTCTCTACTTTCGTATTTTTTCCTCCGAATTTTTGGCGAACATGTCGGTCATTTTTTTTGACATTCATCATATAAACCTGATGAAATGTGATTCTAAATTTATTTTGACTTTAATAAATTATTTTATTTACCGCTTTTATACTTCTGATGCTTTCATTTTGAAAAATGCGATCTCTGCATCCGATATGAAAATCAAATTTTACTTATTTTTCAAGCTAATTAATTACTCTTCATTAGGAGGCAAATAAATGAAAATTCGCTTTATTTTTTGTGCAGATCATTATTTTAAAATTTTTAAAGCAAAATTAACTGTTCTTTTATGAGTCTAAATGTTAAACGCTGAATGGTCCGTTCAATTTTGCATTAATTGTGTTAACACATAGAAATAATATGTTTATCATAGACCTTTAAAATGCAGTTGTGAAAATATTTCACCAAAATGAACTCGTTTATTTGCCATTTTAATGCCATCACTTTGAAAACTGCAATCTCTTTGCATCCGCTACAGGAATCGTATTTTTCGCATTTTCGATGTTTAATGCGCTGTTTTAAGAGGAAAATTAATGAAATTTATTTTTATTTTTATAAAATTCAATTTTTTTTTCCAAAATTGTAATTTTCACAAAATTATTTAGTTTTTCACAAAAAACGGACCCTGTGAAAAATCCTGGACAGACCCCTGTAGTTCTGCTCTTCCTTTATCTTGTTATTAATAATGTACATTTTCCAAATTTTTCATGCATCAAAATTAAGAATAAAACAAATATTTTTTCATTTTCAATATTTAGCCTTGAAAAAAGTTGGAAAAAAGTGAAGAATACATATTTTTAAACTTTTCTTTGTCAAAGAATATTTTAAACACATTGAGGGTACAAAACATTTCTGAGCATTTTTTAATTTTATTTTGAAATCATATTCTGAATAATTGTTGTGTAGCATGCTTGTGTGTTTAGAAAATAATATGCTTAATGATTGCATTTTTTTAAAGGATTGTTTTAAAGGCAACTGGAATGTTCATAAACAAATTCACAAGAAAGCTAGTAAGTTCTTGAAAACTTTTTGTTAGTAGAGCATCTTTTTAATTTATAACACATGTAGCATCATTATTGTTATGTGGATTTTAAACTGGTGATAAATTATCAAGTTAAAAGGGTGGGACACAACTCTGTTAAGAAGTAGATGACTTAATATCAGGTTTAAATGTTGATGTCCTTCTGTAAACACCCCCAATGCTAGTTTTACTGAACTTCAAACCTCACAACTAAAGCAAAAAATTTTAGACATCTCTGCAAAGATTATATATCTGGTTGTGAGATTTCAGTTGTGTATCAGAAATAGTTTCCAAAAATTCATGATATTTTGTAGAGTAGCCCTAGTTGTTGTTACGTTGAACTGGATGAAATAAAAACTTCTAGCAGTCAGCGTAACTAAAGATTATGTTTTATTAAATTTGATGATTAGGTGCAAGCTCTAGACGTTTTGTAGCTTAAAATCGTTAAAGTGTTTTAAATAGGTAGGTAAACGTGTACCAGTGATTTAAACTTTAATCTATTAGGGATTTTTTGGTGAAAAGTGACTTTGAAACAATTTATTAAATAATAAGAATAAAAAATTATATGATTTTATATCCTATTTTAAGTATCATAGTCTATTATTGATTTATTTGGCAAACATGTTACCTAATGGTATTTACCGATTTAATTTGTTTGTTTATTTTTGAATTTCATTGAGAAACCTAATAAAAGATCTGGTGGGATTTGTTGCACTTTATTGTTTTTTTGTTGAAGATATGTAACTATGCGTCAATAAAAGTAAAAAAGGTTTTCTAGTTTTTTAACTTGGTGTTTTACTTGTAAAAAGGTGGTGAAGTATTTATGCTGCTTATAATGTATGTGTGTTCTTATGTTTTTCACTCATTCTCATATAATGAAATATTACAGAGGGAGTAGGACTGAAACCTTACAATCCTTGGCCAGAATATGAATTTACTGGGAAACTTCGGCCTTTTCCTGTGGTGAGTTATGTTTCTTTGTAATTGTCAATCCCAGAGTTTTGTTGAAAAATTTAGGATAAAATAGACTCGATCTTTTAGAATTTGTTTCTGGGTTGCCATTCTTCGAATAATTTTCTGAACTGTACATCATGCAAAGTATATTGAGTTCAAATAGAAATGTGTGCTTCATACCGCTTTTTTTATTTCCCCCTCCATCCCCTGATAAAAAACAAAAGAAAAACAATGTTGTTTAAAATAGGATAACATTGCACTTTCAAACTCTGCTCGAATTTCCTTTTTGGCAAGATTAGGATACTGCTTGAAAAATGAAAATCTTCTACAAAACTATGATGTCCATAATTTTTTTTCCTCCAAAAATAAAGTGTTGACGTTCCATTTTTGCATTCACAAAAATAAGTAGTGAGATAAAAATTCTGGATTGGCTCCTAGTTTTCAATTATGTTTAAACTACCACAAGCTGAAGTGTATTTTGTGCAAGACTAAGTGAAATTTCTAACTTGTAACCTGTCATGTATTTTGGTGCTTTTGTTTTCTGAAAAAGTGCTTAAAAGGTGCTTAATTTTGATTTTATTAATTGAGTATGAACCCTGTTAATGTTAATTTTATAACTGAATAATAGTTGTTCATTTATTTCAGTATTTTTAAAATTAAACAAAGTGCCTTCTTTATTTCCGTAATCCTTTCATTTCCATTTTTAAACTTCGCTTAATTATTTTAAACTTTGTGAAAAGTAAGTCAAATACAAGCCTCTTAGAAGAGATTGCTTTGCTAAAGCTCATTACCCTTTTCAATTTTGTTTTCAGACCCCCAAAAGGGAAGTTCCGGACACCATTCAACGCCCTGATTATGCTGATCACCCTGAAGGTAATATTGCCAATATTACAATCGAGTCCAATAATTGGACTTAATAGTTATCCTTCTGCAACTGTTGTCACATTCAAATTGTTTCTCCAAAACTGTAATGACATTTTTCTCAAACAGTAACCCAGGAAGGATTCGTTCAGTCATTTAGAATAATTTTGATTCACAATATCTGTATCTTTTACTGCACACTTATAACTTTGATAGTGTTACTGCATCTGTTGTCATTGAACTAAAAAGATACCCTTAAAGTATTAAATAATTATCCAACATTAAAAAGTCAAGCAATAATCTAGGCAACAAAAAAACTTTTTCCTTTGGTGCCCAAAGTTTAAGAATTGCTTTCAGTTATACAGTGGTTCGCCACAAATTTGCCAATGTCCAAAATTGGTGTAATTTTTTTCTTCTGATTTTGAAGAAAAAAATTTAGTTTCGTGCTACAAATTTACTTTTCATACTTTTTTCAGTCTATTATCTGAATTGCCATTAGATGTTTTCCTGTGAAAAAGTATCTGAACAAGACAAAATATTTCTGAAATGCAGATAAAATTCTCTGGCTTAAGAAGTATTGTGCAAGACAAGTAAATCACATCCGGGGCGGCAAATAAGGGGAGGCAAGAGGGTCGGTCATACCCCCAAATATTTTCACATAATGTTAAAAACGGGTCAATTCAATTTATGTATAACACAAATCAACTATCACGTTCAAAAGGAATTAAAAAATATTGCCAATTTTCAACAATAATTGATAAAACTCATCCATAAACACGTTCTCAAGATTATTTCTCATAACAGAGGAATCTGAAAAAAAAAAAATGTTCTGAAACAAGTACAACAGGACAAGAAAAGATTTTCAACTTCAGCTGTTGAGGAAATAGCACAAGACACTGGAAATTGATGTAAAAAAAATATTCTACTTGGACTTCAAACATTGCAGATTGAAACTTGACTAAAAGTTAAAAACTAATTTCTAATCACGACATTTTATGTGATAACGAATTACAAAATAATTTTAGTTTGGTCATAAAAATTTAAATTGCTTTAATGACTCCAATTTTTCTTTATATTAAATCCAGTTTAAGAAACCGTTCTTTTAACTAATATGTATTTTTTTTTTCCGTATTGAGGTGCTTCATATTTAACAAACTCGCCCCCTCAAACGAAATGCTGAAGTACCACCCTTGAATCACATGCATTATATTGTGTGTAGCTTTTACAATGGATTCGCTTTTATTATTTTGCTTGTTGTTCTTACAAATTTAACTAACATATAATACACTGAAAATAAAAGGGGCGCTTTTTACATTGGATTGGCATTAAATCTCATAGACTTTAAAATAAGATGTGTGCCCCCTTCATTCTCGGTGTGCGATATTGCTTACCACCACTCATTTTAGCAAGGAAGTTCCCCTGGTGCAGGGTGAGTTTGATATAATCAAAAGAATCCCACACAAATGTATGTACTCAAGCATTACATGAAGCGCAACGAGAAGCAAATTTGTATGGGAATTTTGTTTAGTTAAAATATATTCACACAGAGTTGTTAGCAGGGATGAAAATCTTCCGCGGATCCGCGATTTTCCGCTTGTATTTTTTTTCCCTTTCGCGATCTGAAACTTAATGTTGCATCAAGTTTGGAAAAGAAATACTCATCATTAAAATGAAGCTTAAAATAAGATGATTTAAAGTAGTAGAGGTTGAAATTACTTCCAACTTCCAAAATAATGGAAATATTTTTCGGACACAGCAGGATTAAAACCTCAAGAATGATATGCAATTATCGGCAAACTAATGCTTTCTATTTTGGCATGCTGCTAAAAATATAAGTTTCCATTGTAGGGAGTAGAAATTAAGAAAATTCAGTTAAAATATTAGAGATCTTAGTCAAAAAATCATTAAAATAATTTTAATCTTTATGATCTTTCAAAATAACTGAAGCACATACAATATTAGTTAGAGAATTCATTTCTTGAAGAACACATATCTAATTTATCTAAACTTGCACCCCCTTTTTTTTTCTTGATTTCTAAATTGTTGTGGATGACTTAAAAAGAAATTGGGAGTGTACAATTAAGAGGTTTTAAAAATAGTTGAAAATGCCTTCAATCTGCTGATTTTACTCAAGCTTTCACTTCACAAATTAAGAGGAAATCTCGCATAAATGTAATTCATTAGAATATTTTTAAAAAATTTACCCATATACAAAGCGGCGCAAATTTTCCTCTGTTTTGATTTTGAGCTGTTTTCATCCCTGTGTTAGTTAATGTGTAAATTAGTAAGCTCAATCAGCAGTGGAAAATTGTGTATTAATTTCCTTGATGTGATTTATATGATATTTTGAAAAGCCTTTTTAAAGCCTTATTTATTCTCAGGTGGTACATAAAAAGTGATTGCCTGGAAAATATAGTAAATTTTTTTTTCAGGGGTTTCTTTATCCGAAACTAGTTTGAAAGGAACAACAAGTATTAAAATACTCGACGAGGAAGAGATCAAAGGAGTAACTCTAGCTTCAAAAGTAAGTGCATTTTATGTTAAAAATTTAATTTTAGTGCTATTTGTCTTTTGTTTACATGCATTCCAATTCACGTTTCTGTTTCGTTGATTGTTTTTGTTATTTTGTTGTTGCTTTGATAGAAAGGAAAGAACATACTTTGAAGATTTGGATAATGTTTGTGTAGTTTTACAAATTTTCATCCGAAATTGGATTTTTTAAATCATGATCTTGTATAGATTTTTAAAATAACAGTAGTAATAAGCTTTTAGCATGAAGTAAAATAATATATTAGAGCACAAACTGCTTACGCATTTTGAACTTACATCAAACCTATTCTTCAGTCCATAGCAAATATTCATAACATAGCTAACTTCTAGTTTTATGTAATGCATCTAAAATTGTATATACGCTGTTAAAAGATTGTTCATAAAATGTTAAAAGAGAAAATACTGGAAATTATTTTGTGACACTATCCTGGATAAAACATTGATGCTCAAAAGGTTCTTTAAGCAAAATAATAAATCTTTCTCCTCTTCAGTTGCTTGACATACACTGTGGCTTGTTAAGCATGCCGTAGTGAGCAGTTGTTTGAATTGCTTGCTGCAGTATAGCTCATCAGGGCTTTTGCGCTCAAAAACCCAAAAGAACCAGCCAACAATTATGACCAGCTTTTTGACATTGTTCTCGATGGCTTGACTTTCAATGTACCTAAGTCTTTACCATAAACAACAAAATTATTAGGTTTTTGCTTGCTGATTAGATAATTTCATAGATGATTTTTCTAAAAGAAAAAAAAATGCTGCTGCATTGTTTGGTAGACTTTTCTTCAAAATCATCTAAAATTTTCTTTTGAACTGTCTCGGGCTGATTTAAAATGTTGATTTTGAAATTATTTTTGTAAAATGTCTTCTAATATAAAAATTTTACAGTTAGCACGAGAAGTCTTGGATACAGTCGCCAAAGCGGTAGCTGTTGGAGTCACCACTGACGAGTTGGATCGTGTTGTGCATGAAGTAATTTAAACTAATTTTTCAGTACGATATGTTTGTTTACAATAACTAAATCAGTTGGGTTCACTTTGTTTCACTTAATATTATCCTGTTTGATTGCAAAAGGGCAAATGTCATGCTCTGCTGGTAAGATTGTAACATCAGATTTGTGCTTTTTATTTAAAAAAAAAAAAATTGGATATGAAGAAAGTTGTTTATTTTATAATACAATTAATATAAAGTGGTTGCTTGAATTGCCCTGGAATGCTGTTTTGAGGTTTTTGTAATCTTTCTTCTTTTGTTTTCATGATTTGCTTTATCAAAATTAAACATTCTGCAGTGTTTGTTCTTTTATTTTTTGTAATGATTGTGTTTTTATTGGTTTTCATGGTAGAAGTTAATTTTTCAATTAAAAATAATAGCAAAGAATTATTCTCTTTAAATTCAATGTTGCTGATGATTTCATTACTATTTTGTTTTTATTTCTTAGCTATCTATATATTGTATATTTCAGAAAAAATTACCCCCCCCCCCAGAAACTTTGTCAGTGTTTTGTGCAATAAATAGTTATTCTTTTTAGGCATGCATTAAGAGAGACTGTTATCCCTCACCTCTGAATTACTATCGGTTTCCGAAATCATGTTGCACGTAAGTATGTGTTTAAATGTTAATTTTGTCATTATGGTTTCGATTTTGGTTTTGAAATTAGATACTTATATATATTCACTCTTTCTATTTTAAAACATTTTCTAACAGATCTGTAAACGAAGTAATTTGCCATGGAATTCCTGACATGCGACCATTGGAAGATGGAGACTTATTAAACAGTAAGTATCCCCAACCAGTGTTAAAAAAAAAAAAAAAAAAAAAAATACATTGAAATTTAAACAAGCCAAAAAAGTGGCTGTATTCTAATTTTTAGTTTGGTAAAAAATCGCTTTATGTATATATTTGGAAGTTCATTTTGACTAAATGTATTTTTAAAAGGAAGCATACAATTTCTGGTCAAACATGTTAAGAGAATGACTTTTGCTCTCTGTTTTCACAGTTGCAAACTTTACTTATGTACCAGTAAAGTCATTATAATACAGAAATTAGTTCATGAGAACATGTTTTGTTATACAGTAAAATTAACTCGTAACTGAATAACTATATTCAGCCATTATAGTGAAATGTTTTTCCGGTAATGTAAAGTAAATCTTATTGGGCAACTAGAGGCAAAATGATTGCCCACACCAGATGAAGCTAATTGTAACTTGTTTACTTAATTACAACACCTCTTCTACAGTTAAAGTATTTTATGTAGAGTTAGGAAGATCTGCAGAATTAGGTTAAATGTTGGATATGTTATGAGTGCCAGTAAAACAGTGGAGAATATAGTTATGATTTAGATTTATTAATAGTTATAAAATTTAGTTTTTAAATGTTAATTATTTTACTAGAATCAATAAAATTTCCTATTGTTTTAGGTATGAGTATAATGAGAGTGCTACATTATTCCTATTATGGCTTGAAAGTAGTATATTTTGCTTGAGGCTTAGTATTTCCGTTGAAATCAGGTTGGGATATTTCTCTCTTTGGAGCTTGCACTATATTTCTGACCTGAACCGTTTAAAAAATGCATTAAAAAGTTAAAAATAGTCTTTTTTCTCATTATTATGGATAAAATTTTCTATAATGCAGTTTAGATAATTAGGTTTTTTGTACAATTTGTATACATTTTTTTTTAAAATAAAAGTATGCTCTTGTATTAGTATTTTTTAAAAATTCTGCAATTATTCAGGGATACATAAGCTGTGATATTTGTCTTCTGTCCTTCCCTAATTATTTTGACTTTAATTTGCTGTAAGAAAGTTGATGAATTTTTTTTTTCTCTGCTTTCAATTATATTGTTAGTTTATGTCAATGCAGAAAGATAGTATTTTTATGTTCCTTATTTTCTTGTATGTTTTAAGCACCAAGAGGCATTTGAGAGTTGAGCATCTCTGTGATGTTTCACCAAGCCTGGTTTTATTGCCCTGCTAACCTTTTCAAATGATTTCTTGTTTGAAGTATTGTTTTTCCTTTCTTTAGTTGACATTACTGTTTATCACAGAGGTTTCCACGGTGATTTGAACGAGACCTTTTTTGTCGGGAATGTCGATGAGGCTGGTAAGAAGCTGGTTCGCGTTACCCATGAGTGCCTCATGAAAGCCATTGAAATAGGTACTTCTTTTTCTGTCTCTTGCTTTAATTCTTTTTCACACTGCTGCAGATTTGCAATGCACACTTTAATATGCTTTTTAACTTCTCACTAAATTAAATTCACTCTTAATAGACCAGTGACTACAAAATTTTTGTGGTACATGGACACTTTTGGGTCCTAGTTTAAAATTATGAAGTAAGAACAAACAAAAATTGAAACAAAATTAACATGATAAATGAGTCAATCAGAATTTCCAACATCTTTCTGTAACACTAAAACTAGTCAATGAATTGAGCCGAAAAAATCTAATCTTTGCTGTTGCTTTGAATTAAAGAACTAGGGTTGCAAAAAAAATATGTCGTAATGGCATAGAAATTTCTTGAACTTTTTTCGTGTGCGAAAAAAAGTGCAATCTTTGTGCAGATAGTCTGAAAAAATGATGATGCTTAAAAGTTATGAAAAAGGAAACAAAACTTCACTAATCCTGTGGACTGCAAAAATTTATACTCTGCTGTCTGATAAATGTTTTTGTAGTTCTGGACCAGCTGACTATTGGTCATTTAGAGTGCTAGTTAAGGCCAAGGTGTCCATGCTAGTTCTTTCTCTCTTAGTGGAGAGATATCTACTTGTCTTCAAAACACCATTTTGAGTCCAATGGTCATATAATGCAAAACTTTGATATTAAAATTTTCATATGCCCGATTGGAGACAGATGCTTAGAACATAAATTTTCTTTTTTTCTTTTTTTTTTTTTTTTTGAGTCTATAACAAAAGAGCAAAATTTAGAACTTTTACCAAAACATGAATGAGGAGCTATGAAGATAAAGTTGAAGGTATGAGAAGTAAGTAACTAATAGAATGAATATTTTTACTCCCCACTTTTTGAAGTTGATGCCATTTTGGTATTATAGTGTAGTGAGTAATCAAGTTTCTAGAGTGTAAACTTTGAGTAAATCCGTTCATGTATGGTTCAATCACCACTTTTTCTGAACAACAAACAGTTAATGTAGAGCAACCGCTTGTAAGTAGGAAAGCCTCTTTTTGGTCGGTTTTATTAGAGTTAGTAATTTTTTGTATGACAATGGCCATCAACTGTTGGAATTAAGTTATCTTCGGATGTATCTTAATGGATAATAAACTGGACTGTGTTTTACTGGCCTTTAAAATCAGTCCAATACATTGTCCTATCATAAGTATTGAATCAGCCCTTGTAACAAAGCACTTTATTGTTGCAAAGCAGCTGTTACATGAAGAGAAGTTTTGGCATTATAGTGTATGGCTCAAAAGTCATTAATTCTTTCCAAATATCCTTTATCAAGAGATATATGTAAAATCTTAGTACCATATTTTATTTAGACCTGATGAACTGGTGCAAAAAGAATGAGCTTTTTAGTTTCATGTATCTCTTTGTATGTTGTGTGACAAAAAGCTATGTACTTACCTCATTTAGGGAATTATTCCCTTCTTCCTAGCGTAAAAGAAGATTTTTGAGAGATGAATTTTTAATAGCCAATTGGCTATCTTATATAAAAATTATTTGATCAGAAAGTAGCTCTCCAGTGAAGCAGTGCCAGTGAAGTGGAAGATGTGCCATAGAGAAAAATCCCAACAGTTTAAAGCAGAATCCGTACAAGCGCCATCAGTTGACTGGTTTCTGCACTTAAATGTATTGTCTTCTTACTGTAGAGGCATAACTATAGATGCAGTATAATGATAATTTGAACTAAAAGTGTACGTTTACCCCAAAAAAGTTGGCTGAGTGGGAATAATTGGCTTTTGATAGGCCTCTGAAAAAACCGTTCATTTGATCAGTCAAGTGTTGTTTTATTTTTTTTAAATTTTAACACAGCGGGAAACATAGATATTAATTTCATGTGTTGATATTCTGTTTTTTTTTTCTTTTTTATTTTAATTTCAGTGAAGCCTGGGGAGAAATACAGAGAGATAGGGAATGTGATCCAAAAGTATGTACAAGCCCATGGGTTTTCTGTTGTCAGAAGCTATTGCGGACATGGGATTCACAGGTAAACAATCAGCGATATTGTGAAAATCTTAATTATTGCTGTAAATATGAAAAGTTATCCCTGAAACCATTCCTTCTGAAACATATTTAGACACTCATGAGAATTAAAAAAAAATCCAATTATAAATAATTTAAGGAGATTACTTTGTGAAAATTCAAATAAATGTAATGTTTAAATCAGAGGAGCTCAATGCTTTGAACCAAAAAAAAGTTTGATTTAAAACAGTGATGACCAACCTTTTTCTGCCTGAGGGGGGTGCTGCACCTCATATTAAAATCATTCTGGCGGTCCTGAACATGTACGAAATTTCAAAATATTTTATTCTTTTCTACATAACATGGAAATTATGGAACAGGAAAGAAAATTAAGCTAATAATTGTTAACTTTACTTGATGCCTATTGCTGTTTTTATTAAATGCATGTTTTTTAAAAACCAATTTCTGATTATTTAATTCCAAATTTGACTTTGTCACTTATTGTGTTTTTTGATTTGTAACATTGAATAAAAAAAATGGGCCACATGGATCAGCTTTCCCTGCTGGATGTGGCCCATAGGCCATGTTTTTCATGAATAACCTTTAAAAATCGGGTGGTACACATGCTGTACCGCAAGTCTTTTTTCCTTTGAGGGCGGGGTTGAAATCTGTTTCTACCCTTTGGAGCCGGGATTTTTCAAAGATTTCATACCCCATTATACTAGGGGATTATGGCTTTGTATTCAAACCGCCTTGTGAAACCTAAGTGCTTGCCATTGCACCTTCTCATCTTCAGAGGAAAAGAGATATGAGATTCAACAGTTGTACTGCCTGTCTCGAAAGGAAAACTTCTATACGAATAGACCAGATTCAAAAGGTTAACCATCTACCTTCGTATCTCGCGATTTCCACTGCTATATAGAAGTAACAAATTTTGCTCATCCTGTGATTCTCATGTTTGTGGCATAAATTAAAAACCATCTTTCACTATTTCAGTAACTGTTAGTAATACATTTACTGAAGTATTTACTCTGACCGCATATCTATTTTGCAAGCTACGTACCTCCTATTTTAACCTTTAAGAATGAAGGGATTTCACCAAAAGTGTTGTTTGTTGCTCAAAGAATTGGGGATACAAAATTCTAATTTTGTATAAAGAATGACTAGTAGAATTTTTCCTTGAACCTGGTTATAAAATCTACCATACTAAGTATAATTTCTAACGTAATAAGTATTATTTTACTATATTTTATGCAGGGTCGGTTTGTGTCTAGGGTGTCCGCCCGCCGGTTCCCAGCAATGATGAGAGCGTCGTCAACATCACAGAACATTTATTAATCCACATAACACATAGTACAGTTGTAACACATAGTAACAACAGGCACGTACGCTTGCGCGTCGAGGAACAAAACGGAAGCGTGCTTCTACATCCACTGTCGGTGTCTCATATGCTCGCTAGAGGGCGGTGTTACGCGCGCTCTCTTAAATGTTGCCACTCATTCCTACAGGTTCGGCCATCCTGCTGGAACTGGCCCCCAGTGACGAAACATACATTTAACAATATTTTGGAAAAAACACGATTAAACATTACGTGAATATACGATAAAGACAACATGGTTACAATATGAAAATTCGTACACAAATATAAACAATATAACAACATTACGAAGATAAATATAAGAAATTAAAAAATATATTTAAAAAAAAAGTTAAGTTTGAGTAGAATTTCATCATATCAGCCGAGGATGTGGTTGAGTTAGGGCCTTCATGAGTACCTACTTTCTGCACGTCGTACCTATCTTTTGGCTTAACATTTACTATTTTGTAGGGTCCCAAAAATCTCGGTCTCAATTTTAACCCTGTTCCAAACTGAGTTCGTTGAATTGCCACCAAATCTCCTACATGGTATTCAGGGGCTTTCTTACGCTTTTTATCGTACGTTTTTCTATTTTCAGCTTGAACTTTTTGGATGTTTTTCTTTGCTTCTTGTCGGAGCAGATTTCGATTTTCATCCAATTCTTCTAGGTATTCTTCCATCAATAGTTCTTGTATATGAAGGTCTTCTTTGTTTCTCATATTGGTGCCCACCAGCAGCTCAAAAGGAGTCCGCTTGGTACTTCGGTTGGAGGTGCTGTTAAGTGTTCTTTGTAGTTTGTCTACGTACTTGTACCATTTGGTTGGGTCTTCGATGGATAATTTGGTGAGAACTGGTATAAGCGTGCGGTGTACTCGCTCGACTTGGCCATTCCCTCGGGGTACTCCAGTTGCTATTGGCAGATGAAGTATTTTTTCGTCTTCACAATAGTCTTTAAAAGCTTTAGCGATGAATGCTGGTCCTCGGTCGGTTATTATTCTTGAGGGGTTTCCGAAAGTTTTTTGTTGCAGTCTCAATTTTTCGAGTGCATCTTCCGCAGAAGTGGATTTAGATGGATAAAGCCAGGTAAACTTTGTGAATCCGTCAACAACGGTTAGGATGTGCTGGTATTTTTTGTTTGTTGAAGGCATAGGGCCTATGAAATCAACATGATAGGTGCTTAGCGGTATATCTTCTTTAGGAATAGGGTTTAAGAATCCTTCCTTTTTTCCACTCTTTTTATTTGCTAGTATACATGGTACACAATTTCTAATCACGTCTTGCACGCGTTTTGTTAAATTTGGGATAAAAAAGTCCAATTTAACGATCTCTTCAGTTTTCGTTGCTGCAAAATGTCCTTTGTCGTGAGCCAATTTAATGAGTTCACTTTGCATATCTCTCGGTGCAACAATTAATTCGCGGCCGTTTTCATATTTGTATAAAATGTCATTTCTTTCGAAAAAGTCTTGTGCGTCACTATTCAGGAGGGATTTTAATTGTTGGACATTTTCATCTAATTGTTGAGCCCGTTTCAATTTTGCGGTGAGAGTATCATCCGTAATTACGGCTACTGGATTTCTGCTTAAGGCATCTACGTGTTGCATCCGCTTGCCTGGTCGATGGATTATTTCGTAGTCGAACTCTTCCAAAAGGAGGGCCCATCTGGCTATTCGGGTAACTAAGTCCTTTTTATCCATAGTCTTTTGGAATGCTGAACAGTCGGTCATAATTTTAAAGGGGTTGCCTAGAAGATAAGTACGAAATTTTTTTAGAGCTGTGACGACAGCAATAACTTCTAACTCGTAACTACTATATTTTTCTTCAGCCGGAGTGGTTTTCTGGGACATGTATAGAACAGGATGCAATTTGCCATCGTCGTCTTCTTGTAATAAAACAGCCCCGTAGCCATGTTGGCTTGCATCTGCATGTAACTCGGTATTTCTTCCCGGTCTGAAAATACTCAACACTGGACTTTCCGTTAACATTTTCTTCAGCTTTTCAAACGCTTCGATTTGAGGTCGATCGAATACAAATGGCTTGTCCTTTCTTGTCAAGTCGCTTAATGGTTTTGCTATTTTAGAATATTCCGGAATAAACTTGCGGAAATAGCCGGTGAGGCTTAGGAAACTTTGGACTTGCTTAACCGTAGTAGGTATGGGAAACTTTTTCACTGCTAGTGTTTTAGCTGAAGATGGACGAATTGTTCCGTTATCGATAATGTGACCCAAAAATTCAATTTTTCTTTGTAAAAATTGACATTTGGAAAATTTTATTTCCAAACCAAATTTTGAAGCAACTTCGAAGACTTTCTTCAACTTCTCCAGTCCCTCTCTTTCGTCTTTCGCTGGAATTACTAAATCGTCCATATAGATGATTACAATGCCTTTTCGCATAAGTTCTCGGAAAATACTGAAGATAAATCTCTGGAATACACTGGGGCTTGTACTGAGACCAAAAGGGACTTTATTAAACTCAAACTGTCCATCTGGAACGACAAAAGAGGTGAATTGTTTGCTATCTTCGTTTACGTTTACGTGAAAAAATCCGTTTTTTAAATCAAGTGTCGAATAAACTTTAGCTCCTTGAAGCTTGTCTAAGACGTCGTCTATTAATGGTAGTGGAAATCTATCTTTGACGAGTTTGCGGTTTAGTTTTCTGTAATCCACGCATAATCTGGTGCTTCCATCTTTCTTTTTTACCAGTACAATTGGACTTGCGTACTCTGATGAGCTGGGTCGTATTATTCCTTGTTCTAGCCATTCGTCAATTTGTTTGTTTACAGCTTGATTCTCGGAGAATGATAGTCGGAGCGCTGACTGGTAAACCGGAATGTCATCCTTTAAAATGATTTTCATTGATACACTTGTTGTTTCAGTTTTCTTTGGCGTATAATTAGAGATTAATTCCGATAAGTCTTCCCTTATTTTCGGGTTTGAAACATGTTTGACATCGATTTCGTCTTGCGTTCTGGCTTCAAATAGCTGCGCATGCATAGACCAAACTTGATTTTCTCTCTTGCTGAATTTGATTCCGTCTTTAGCAAATTCGACTGATGCTTGTTGTAGGATATCTCTTCCTATGATCGCTTCAAATCCCAGCTGCTGCTTAGGGACAACATGCCATGTCAAATTATATTTTTCCTTATCCAATTCAATTTCTTCTTCAAACGAACCTTTAGTTTCTACCTGTGAATTTCCGAAGCCGGTAAGTATTAATGTTTCTTTTGAAAGTTCGGAGGGTTTTACGACTTTTTTGCTGATATCTTCACGTAGGAGGCTGACAGAACTACCACTGTCAATCAATGCATTGAAAACATTGTTTCTGAGGGTTACTTTCTTCGTACCGTATTTTTCTTCTGATTTTCAGGGTTCATTTTCGTCCTACTTTTCCTACTTTTTCCTACTAAAGTAGGAATTGTCCTACTTTTTAGCTAAAGTTCCTACTTTCCTACTTTTTAGCACAAAATTCCTACTTTTCCTACTTTTTAGCTTGATTTTCCTTTAGAATTTAGCTTGAATTTCCTTCAAAAGTCGAAATTGATGTGATTTCAAGCAGTTAGCAGCACATGAAAATTAGAAAATTTGGAAAAGACTGTTATGGGCACCTTCTGAAAGTATGGTGTGAAAAGAGTCCCAAGTATAATTCCGAAGCTTATTGTAGGTTTTGTAACAAAACTATCCGCTGTGACAGTTGTGGACTTAGCCAGCTGTTAAATCATTCAAAACCGAAGATACATGTTCTTCCGGTCAAAGATATTGTGGAGGGAAGTCAAATGACTTTTGAAACATATGGATCAGTATCAAACAAGTCAACATCTTCAAATCATAAATCTCAGTTATCCTGTTCTTCCTTCAAAGAAAACACTACATCGAGGGTGCATTGTTATGCCTTCAAAGGAGACTTTCAGAATTTCATTTTACCTCTAAAGAAATTGAGGAATTAATTTTCCTTACTCGTACATGTCTTAAGAGCAAGAATCTGAGAAACTGTCACGCCTAGCATTATGAGGTGATTCATGACCTTTCAGATTTTTTCCAAAAAAATACCAAATGTGTATTATCTTATGGAAAGACCAAATCCAGAATGTTTTGTTCTAAAGTTGAGTTGTTTAGTTTTTATGGATCCCTAAAGGTGAAGGTGCGGTATCAAAAATTAAGTGGATTTTCAAGACATGGAAGTTGCTGTGAGCTAAAACTCTTACCAGGAACTGTTGAACTCTAATTTTCTTTTGGTATATAGAATATAGAAGGTTGAAACTTTACAAAATTAATGTTAAATTTGAGGTAAGTTGTTGCCGTAAGGTCAGTGAAGGCCCTCAAAACAAAGCATTTTTGACGTTTTTTAGCGTTTTTGAGGTCCAAAAACAGCTTGTACATTTTAGTTGCCACAGCAAAAGTAGTGTCGTTTGAAAGACCTGTATAAGCACTTTAAAATAATGTTTAAATAACCGAGGAAAGTTCAACGTGCTTTTAGTTGCTTAAGGCTGAAATATGAAAAATGTCTTTTTTTTTTTTCGATATTCAAAGGGTCATAACTTCCTCCGCGAATAACATATTGAAATATTTTTTTTGCCAATGTCATACTCTATTCTTTATCTTAACAGAACAATTGAGTCCTTTCAGGCGAAATGCGTAAATTTTTTTTACAAAAAAATGCACAGGAAAAAATACATTTTTTGTAAAAAAATTTTTAACATTTCACCTCAAAGGACTCAACAGTTCTGTTAAGACAAAGACTAGAGTATGACATTGGCAAAAAAAATATTTCAAATATGTTGTTGGCAGAGGAAGTTATGATCGTTTGACTATCGGAAAAAAATGACATTTTTCATATTTCGGCCCTTACGCAACTAAAAGCGCGTTGAACTTTCCTCGGTTATTTATGCATTATTTTAAAGTGCCTTACACTGGTCTTTCAAACGACACTACTTTTGCCGTGGCAACTGAAATGCACAAACTGTTTTTGGACCTCAAAAATTATGAAAAACGTCAAAAATGCCTTGTTTTGAGGGCCTTCGCTGACCTTACGGCAGCAAATTACCTCAAATTTAGCATTCATTTTGTAAAGTTTGAACCTTCTGTATTCCATATACAAAAAGAAAATTGGAGTTCAACAGTTCCTGGTATGAGTTTTGGCTCACAGCAACTTACATATCTTGAAAATCGGCTTAATTTTTGATACCGTACCTTCACCTTTAGGGATCCATAAAAACTAAACAACTGAACTTCAGAACAAAACATTCTGGATTTGATCTTTCCATAAGATAATAAACATTTGGTAATTTTTTGGAAAAAATCTGAGACGTCATGAATCACAGGCTTGACACTCTCTCAGATTCTTGCTCTTAAACAATGTTCTTTTGCTTTTAATGGACAATTTTACACTATGTTAGATGGTTTGGCTATGGGTAACCCACTAAGCCCCATTCGTAGTGATATTTACATGCATTATTTTGAGGTTGAGTTGTTCCAAAAATTACAGTTTCAATTTTACGTTAGATATGTTGACAACTGTTTTGTTCTAATGAACCATAACCAGTTCCATAATGACGATGTTTTATCCGTTTTAAATGCTATAGATCCTTATATTCAATTCTCTTGTGAGAAAGAACAGGATAATTGCATTCCCTTTCTTGATGTTCTAGTGTACAGAATTCGGCTTTGAAACTACCGTTTATCGCTAACCGTTTGCTGTCTCGTTACCTCTTTATCGACTCTCATCTCACCCTCCTAGTCAAAAATAAGCTGCATTTAATTCTTTTGTTCAGCGTGCTATTAATCTTTGTTCTTCACTGGAACTTCTTAAAGCAGAACTCAACTATCTTAAAGCTGTGGCTCTTGATAGAAACTATCCTCATACTTTGATCCCATTTTTAAAAAACTTTCTAACAAATCTGAAACAACTGTTGTTAAGAGAACTTTCAGTAGAAAGAATTTGGTTGTTTTGCCATTCTTTCCCTCTGTGAGTTATCAGGTTGCTAAGATTCTCAAACGTTTCAATTTCCAGGTGGTATTCTCCTCTACGAATAAACTATGTTTCTCTTCTCTTAAAGATCCCATTCATCCTCTTAACAGTTGTGGTGTTTATAAAATTAATTGCAATTGCAATCTCTCTTATATAGGACAAACGCGATGTGCTTTGAAATTCCGCTTAAAGGAACATCAGAATTATGTGAAAAAGCAACAATTAAATAAGTCCAGTATTGTGCAACATTGTTGGAAAACGAATCATTCTTTCGATTTTAATTCTTTTCAAATTGTCCAAAAATGCCCCAACCCATCAGATCTTGATTTTTGGGAATACTTCCATATTTTGAAAAACAGTTCTGACTTAGTTAACGATCTCAATGCTATTCCTTATTTTTCTGCTGTTTGGCGTCCTTTTGTATAATTTTGCATTTTCCCTTTCTAATTTATTCCTCTGATTTTGCTGGCATTTTTCCTATTTTCTACTTGTTTTCATTTTTCTTTTTTGTTTTTTTCATTTACCGATTCGCTTTCTTTCATTCTGCTCTTTTCTTGGTCTTGCTGTTAACAGTTTAGCTTGGTGTTTTTTATTATGTTAGCCTTTTGGCTTATCGTATCGTCAATCGAATTCTATCTTTCCATTTCATACCTGGTAGAAAGCTTCGGTTCAATCTTTATTTTCCCACTGGATCTTTTTTTGGCTTAAAAAAATATATATTGGTGTTCAGGTAATCCGCTATGTTTGCTTTTTAAGCTGTTTGCTTCTGTTTCCATTGCTTTTGTCAGATGTCTGTGCATCCATAAGCTCACAATTTTTTTGCATTGAAAAAGGCGTTCCTTGTAACGCTGAAACACGTGTCTGCAGTATCTCTGCTTATTTGTGCCTTCTTAACGTTGTAATTTTCTCTACAGTCCGATATTGTTTCTAATTATTTGGCATGTATGACATGTGCTGGCAAGGCAAAAGTTTGTAAAGATCAATTCTATTTTGATGATGTTTTTTGAATTTTTTTTTTTATTTTGAAGTGTTTACATTTTTTCGTTAAAATACTTGTCCTACTTTTTCCTACTTTTTGTAAAAGTGTCCTACTTTTTTGTGAAAATGTCCTACTTTTCCTACTTTTTGACCGTTTAAAAGCACAATGACCCTTGGATTTTCCGGAGCAAAGTTGTATCTCGGTGGACGGAGGTTTGCTATTCTTCGTACTAGGGCGATTTCGACATTCTGCACCGTAATGACCTGGCATTCGGCAAAAACAGCATATCACTTGTCTTGGGAAACTGTTCTTCTCGGCGTATTGACTTCGACTCGCCTGGAAAGGCCTTTTATCGTTGTAATTATTTGCATTCCTGAAATTTTCTGAGTTTCGCAAATAGTTCTCGAATTTCTTGGCTCCTATGTTTTCGAATTTTCCTCTTTCGAACAAATTCGACGGTTTTGGCTTCAATGTTCTTTGTACGTCTTCATACTCTTCGAATTTCCTTGCTAACTCAATTGGTGAATTAATGGTTGCCCATTCATCTAGAAAATGTTCTTTGAACTCGTACGGCGCTTTTCTCTTCATTTGGTCGGCTATAATTAATTCGCTGAGTTTCTCGAAAGTTTCTATCTTAAGGCCTGAAATCCATCCTTCGTAATAAGTCTTCAGTTCGTTGTAATAATCTGACCATGTGTGTTCGGTGACTTTTCGATGCAAAACAAATAGTTGGCGAAATTTTTCTGGAGACAATTTAAATCTTTTTAATAGCAGACTTTTTACGTGGTCGTAGTCATTGGCCTTTTCTGCGGGTTCTCGGGCGATCATGTGAGCTACGTCAATCGGAATCAATCCTATAAGTTGTTGGACCCAGTCTTTCTTCGGCAGCAAAATTAATTCAGCATGTCTTTCGAACAGTGTTAAATTTAAGCTAATATCATCCTTCATATTAAATTTGTGGAACGCTTTGTGAACAAATTTAGCCGGCGGCGTTGCGACATTTTCTGTTTGATTATCTGCATTCAGTTGCTGTTGTGTTTGTATTCTTAACTTTTCCAATTCGAGTTCCCTATTTTCTCGTATTCTTAATTTTTCAAGTTCGAACTCCCTTTCCTCCTGTATTCTTAATTTTTCTTCTTGGATTTTAAATTTTTCGAAATCTTTCTCCTCTTTAATTTTTAATTTTTCAAGATCTTTTTCTTCTTGGATTCTTAATTTTTCGAGATCTTTTTCTTCTTGGATAGCGTCTAGCAGAGCCTTGACGTCTTCCTCTACGTAGCCCTCTTGTTTGATAATTTTATCCTTTAGCTTTATTTTCGTGTCCTCTTCCTCTACGATAAGTCCTAACTCTTTCGACAGCTCTATTAAATCGTCCTTTTTGAAACGTAGTAAGTATGCCATTTTTAACTAATGCGAATGTACTATTTTGTGGGGGAAAAAATTAACCCTAGAAATTTTTAATACTGACAGAATATGTGAAAAATTACTAATACCTTATTTGACATACCCTGTATACCATACAATTATTGAATACTAAAAATAAAGAGTATAGATAAAAAGCACCGTGAAGCATACAAATATAGCAATGATAAAAATTAAAAATGATATTTTCATCGGTGAGAAAAAAAAAATCTTATCATGAATATCAAAATTAGCCAACAACAAAAAAACAAAAACAAAATAGGCGCCGAAATGTTTTCACTCTTGCGGTTTTTTATTTTTCTTTTCTCGGGAGAGGTAAGCGGGGAAAAATTCAGCAGACGTCACGTGACGGCGTAGATAACGAAATTCTTTATAAACACACTTGAAAACGAAATTCTTTATGAACACACTTGAAGCACAATCTTGATGAACACACACTTTTGTTACGAAACGGTTTTGTTGTCGAAACGGCACACTTTTGTTTCGCATGCAGGCGGTGGAAATCGTCGATGATTCACTTGGAGCTTTACGGCTATTAGTAGGTAACTTTAATTTTTTTTTTTTCGGCGAAGTCACGGTGAATTAACGGTGTTTAGCGGTGAAACGGTGAATGGCGTCGTAGCACTCCCGGGGGTTGGGATATAGTTGCACACACAGCGAGGAATTAGGCGATTTTTTTTTTCTTTTTATCGTTCAAAACGGAACACTTCTTCTGTCATGTTAAACGGTGAATGGCGTCGTAGCACTCCCGGGGGTCGGGATATCGTTGCACACACAGCGGGAAATTCGGCGATTTTTTCTTTCGATATCAACCGGTGAAGAACACATTACGCAGCAGCACTCCCAGGGGTCGGGACATCGTTGTAGGCAGAGATATCGGCGATACACTTTTCTTTCGATATTAACTGGTGAAGAACATGTAGCGTTGTAACATTCCCAAGGGTCGGGACATCGTTGTAGGCGGAGAGATCGGAGATACACGTTTTCTTTCGATATTAACCAGTGAAGAACATATGGCGTTGTAGCATTCCCAAGGGTCGGGACATCGTTGTAGGCGGAGAAATCGGCAATACTTTTTCTTTCGATATTAACTGGTGAAGAACATATGGCGTTGTAGTTCCCAAGGGTCGGGACATCGTTGTAGGCGCATCATGCTGCTGAGCGTTGTAGACGCATCATGTTGCTGAGGCCGGGCTCCCACGTTGTAGGGTCGGTTTGTGTCTAGGGTGTCCGCCCGCCGGTTCCCAGCAATGATGAGAGCGTCGTCAACATCACAGAACATTTATTAATCCACATAACACATAGTACAGTTGTAACACATAGTAACAACAGGCACGTACGCTTGCGCGTCGAGGAACAAAACGGAAGCGTGCTTCTACATCCACTGTCGGTGTCTCATATGCTCGCGCGTCGAGGAACAAAACGGAAGCGTGCTTCTACATCCACTGTCGGTGTCTCATATGCTCGCTAGAGGGCGGTGTTACGCGCGCTCTCTTAAGTGTTGCCACTCATTCCTACATTTATAGATTTTTTCGTACAAAAAAAATTAAATGTACTGTCGGCAGGGTTGCAAAAAACCCGGGTTTTTTTCAAAAAACCCAACCCGGGCGGGTTTTATTGGGTTTTTTAGGGTTTTACTGGGTTTTTAGGGTTTTATTGGGTTTTTTAGGGTGTTATTGGGTTTTTAGGGGTTTATTGGGTTTTTTTAGATTTCTTGTTTCTTTTACTTGTTGAGAAAGGAAAAGGCAAAGGGGGGGGGGAGGATTTCTTCTTTCTTGTTTAAAAAAGAATTAATTAAGATTGCTGATTTTTATTTTTGTTTGCATTTAAATAATGTAAATAAATCATCATAAAAAAGACAAAGTAACAAATAACATTTGAAAATTACTTTAAAGGATTAGTTTACACTTTTTTATTATGCCACTACCAACCAAGTTTCATCATAGATAAATGTAAAAAAAAAATAATTAAATGTAACGATAATTAGTAATAATTTGTGCTCAATTTTCGTAGTTATTAGGATGAAGGTGTAACATTTTAAAATGTATTTTGTAAAATTATCTTCTTTTCCCGTAATATTACTCGAGGCCATTGCCAACTGTAAACAAAACAATCGTTGACATCCGGCAGAAAAGAAATTGCCTTAGGGTTTTATATATACATTTCATGGGTAGACGTATGAGTTTCAATGTAGAGTAACTTTTTTAAAAACAATGAATAAAATCTAATATAAAAAATGCTGAACATGAAATAAAACTCACTAATTTTAAAAAACCCAATAAAACCCGCTTTTGTGCGGGTTTTATTGGGTTTTTTAGAGTGGGTTTTACCCAAAAAAACCCGGGTGGGTTTTTTTGGGCAGGTGGGTTTTTTGCAACCCTGACTGTCGGCCCCGCTTAAATGAATACTGTTGGATCCAAGAAAAATTATTCGATTAAGCGGGGTATTTGTTTAAGCGGGGATATTTAACATTTCGTCTACTGCATGGTTCCAGGATATTTTGTTCGCATACGCGGGGTATTTGTTTATCGGTTACCCAATTAAGCGGGGACAACATTATTTTTTTCTACTTTGTTACAAAAATTGAGCAACCGGAGGGAAAAAATAAACTTTTTTTGTCCACTCCCATGTTTTAAAAATTAGTAA
Source organism: Uloborus plumipes (assembly GCA_038373865.1). Taxonomy (NCBI): domain Eukaryota; kingdom Metazoa; phylum Arthropoda; class Arachnida; order Araneae; family Uloboridae; genus Uloborus; species Uloborus plumipes. The sequence continues at coordinate 78,268 of JAXGGA010001756.1, read as the reverse complement.
TTGATTGTAATAAAATTTCAATAGTTGCCTTTTGATGCTTTGCATCTTAGCAGTCTAAAACTGTTAAAATTGGCATATTTTTTCTAAATTAAGATTAAGTGAAAGTCTTGTAAATAAAAGGCAAAAATCCAAGTGGAAGAATTTTCAAGTATAGTTTCAGTCATTGACCATGTGCAACAGATAGTCATTTTAATATGCTTTGATGTTAATGACATTCAAACCGTTTTTTCTTTAACAGGTTATTCCATACTACTCCTAGTGTACCTCATTATGCGAGTAAGTTTTTTAATTCAAACAAAATGTTTTTATTAAACTAGTAATGCTATATATTTATATATTTTTGTCATCATTACAGAAAATAAGGCTATAGGAGTGATGAAACCAGGTCATTGTTTCACCATTGAGCCTATGATTTCTGAAGGTATGAAAAGCTTTTTACTAGGCATTAAAACAATTTTTAGTTATGTTTTTTCATTTTTTTAATTGCTAATGAAAGTTATGGATATAATTTTGTATGTTTTGTCTGCTGGAGCAGAATTTTAAATTTGACACAAGTTTACTCAGAGGCAAATTACAACTACTTTATAGCCCCTTGACAAAATTCTGTGTCCCTGTCAGTTGAACCTCTTCTTTTTTAAACATGTTTAAAACATTACTGCAGAAACAAACTATACTTCCAATCCCTAACTTATCGCTTGTATTGTATTGTTCTTCGGTTAATATAAATACATTTGAAGGTCCCTGTGAGTTTGTCTCAACCCGTTTGGGACGGCAGCCCGCAAAAAAAAACGCTCTCTCAGGCCCGCAGGTGTTAACGTGAACTGCACTCACTGGCCGGAGCATTTTCTCCCACTAAGCCTAATTCGCGATTTCGGAAACTATGCATTACATAATTACATAATAATCGATAAAATGTACACTTTTCATAGAAATGATACTATTTTTAAAGATGAGATTAAATATAACATGTTTTCAATCATAACCAAAAAAATCATTAAAATAACAGAACCGAAACTATTAACTGTTTTAAAATGAATTAAAAGGGTCTTCACTATGGGTTGCTGCCTAATAAATCTCAGACACTTCATATTCCCCTCTCTAATGTCAGAGAGATATATAAAGGAACCAGAGCAATCTTTTGAAAAAAAGTGCATCAGCAAAGCCTGCCTTCATCACATGCTTCTCTTTTTGAACCACTTGCACATGTTTCTGTTTACATTATGGCAAACCCAATAAATCTCTCAGATACTTCACATACTCTCTGTTCTGAGGTCAGAGAGATATATATTTATTAAGGAACCAGAAAAATCTAATGGAAAAAAGTGGATAAGTAATGCCACCATCTGATAGAAGCTATTTTGTTCCAAAAGTGCGTTGTAAATAAACGACAGGCCCTAAAAGACATTTTTCGCTGTTGTATATTTAAGTCGGTTGGCCATGTAGGGCAGCTTGCGCTGTCGTGTCCCAAACGGTTTGACAAGGTTTGACTTTCAATAAATTAATTTTGCGCATTGAAAATAGTAAACAAGCCTTAAAATTTTATTCAAAGGCATTTTAAGCTGTATATTAGAAGACTAGCATTAAGAAAAATGCAATTTAAAAAAAAGTGCAAATTAGATAATTAAAAAAACTCAGTAGAACCTTCTTTATTCAGCCTATGTTGAGCTGGATCTCTGTAAAAGCTGGATCAGATGCATAACCTGAAAAAAAAAATCACATTGATAATTTTAAGTTGTGACAGCAATATCGAACAACATGTGCAAAAAATATTCACTTATGATTTTGATTTAATAATGATGAAAAATTGGCTAAGGTGATAGTACGTCAAACTTCACTTGTGTTAGAAGACATGGGACCAATTTCTTCTTTCAGACATAATGTCAAATGCAAGCAAGAAACATCCTAAATGGATGGGAAGCCTTAGAGCCCGAAAAAGTCTGCAATGTTATTTGTGCCAGTTGTTAAACCTTGTTGGACTAAGCTGTGTTGGACTTGTAATACGAGATTCCGGGGTTCAATCCCATCCGATGAAAGATTCATCGTATTTATTATTCACTAATGTTGGCTGTTGCACAGTAAAGATTGTCGTGGTCACAAAGTCTTCCAAGTGAATCAATACATCTTGGACCCGTTGTGACCGTGATTGCTCGGCTCCTGGTCTGAATAAAAAAGCAGCGCTTTTCAAGACCCTATCGAACCAATTAAACTACCTGTTGTCGTAGATATGTGGGACTCTAGTGAAATGAATTGTTAAACCTTGTTTCTTTTCCTTTTTTGTTTCAGGCACGTGGTCTGATGAAATGTGGCCTGACGAGTGGACTGCCGTAACTCGGGACGGTAAAAGATCAGCCCAATTTGAGCAAACACTTCTGGTGACGCAGACAGGTTGTGAAATTCTGACTCGCCGAAAAGCTAAGAATGGGCAACCCTATTTCATGGACAACGTATGAAATTAGTTAGCAGACCCTATGTGTTCAAACATCAAAGGAAACTGGAACCCAGCTGAAACATCAGATCTTAGCAGAACTATTTTTAATGAACTCTGAAACTTTCATCTTGTGATAAAGGACACTGTCTATGACGGGACTTTAAACATCTTGTAACATATTGTATAAAACATAAATGAGTTCGTTTGAAAAGTTGTAATGGGTGTGCAGTATTTATGGTACTTTTTAAGTACAAAAAATAAAATAATTGAACCTTAACTGGTAGCATTGTTGAACTGTGTTTTCTTTTCTTTTACTATTGTGTCTAGTTATTTTCTTTATGACTTTTTTTATTTCTCTATTAGTATTATTTTAGCTATTACTCTCAGGCAGTTAGGGTAGAAATTCAAAGTAAGTGTAAACTTGCTCAAACTTTAGATCCTTCCCTTTCTTTTCGATGATTTGGGCGATAAAATATTGTGCTTAAAGCTTCACTGTCTGCAATAACTGGGTGGAAGTCCTCCGATCCTTCCTTAAATGGTAACAGGACATTCTCGGTTTGACGGAAAGAATGAAGTCTACTACACTACCTAACTACGTCTAACTAAAGATGAGGCTCGGACTCCGCGATTTATTTAATTTTGAGAAGGTTACAAGTTGTTTCATATTGAAATAACATTTTTTTTGTAAAATAGAATTTTGACATAAATCCACATAAATAAAACAAAGAATGTGTGTTTGTGTTTGCGCTTGTGTATCTTATACAAATCCACAGTTTACGTAGGATCTGGACGAATTTTGGCAGAGAGATACTTGAGCACCCGGGAAGGATCATAGGGTGGCTTTTGAACGGGAAAAAAGTACCGATCCGTTCGAATAAAGGACTTCAAAATGGTTCTATCTAGCGAAATAGTTATCGGATCTTCTTGATTTTTGTCTCATTCGAAAGAACGGAAAAAATACCTGTTAGGAGAGTTTCCTTCCGAAGGTTTTCAAAACCACTAATCGATATCTCCACCCTGAAGAAAGATATGGGCATTTGAAAATTTTGAACGTATACATTTTAAATTGGATTTATAAAAATAGTCTGCACGAGCGTGAAAGAAATTAAATAGGGTGAAATAAATTATTAATGAGAAAAAGATGTTGCCATTTTTTCCTTGAACATAAACAAATAAAATTCTTGCTTTTGCTTTAGGCTTTCCCTGTAACGGACGGATTAAAAAAAATTTTGGGGATTGAATAATTTTTCGTACTGCGTTCTAGCAAACTATTAACTTTGATTTAATCAGGAATTTTAAGACACATGCATCACTTGACATATTTCCTCAAGATAGATCCTGTGCAGAGCCAGGCCAAGTAGCTAGTATAGAATATAGGTTTGAATACAAGTTTCCTGAACAATATAATTCATATGAAGTCAAAATGCAAGATTTTACATCATAAGTCCGAAGTTATTAGTCGTAATGAAAAATAGAATTTTGAAGTAGATACAATAATAAAACCCTACAAATTATGGACATCTAAGTTTTGCGTAATTTGTTTCAAAATTATGAAGTCAGAATACAATAATCAATCAAAATGAATTTAGAAAATAGACAAAGTTTCGAAAATGGGATTTTAAGGAATGTAAGAAAAATAATATTGAATGATGTGAATGAAAACTTTCACTTTCTGAAGAAGGGAAAATTTTCCCAGCTAAAAGTAACAAGGTAAAGCTTAACCATGGAGAGATGGAAGTTGACCTTGGAAGTGGAAACGGATCTCCTCGTTCTTTAATGGGTGGGTAGCATCAGAGAGATCACGCAGGTAGTAAAAACTTCAACGAACTACGAAAGTAAAAATAAATTTTCTCGTTGATTCTCATTATTTTGAAATGAAGCGGTAAGTTTCCACTGAAGGACACGTGCCATCTCTCTGTGGTCAAGCTTTATGAAACATGGTTTTAAGACTTTGTTTACAAATGAGAAATCCTGTTTCCTTTCTCCCCAGAGATCAAAGGCAAATGGACACTGACCCACTGATATCCATATGAGGTAGATGTAGAACAATAATTATTATACACAATAAGTTTTTGAGGCTTAAGAAGTACTACACCAACAAAACTCGATCGGTTGGTTGAATGTGACCCGCTGAATTGTCCAAATGTGGTCCCAAATCGAGTAAAAAAAATCCTTCAATAAATTTAACTAAGGGCAGAATTTTTGCAAAATATATGTGAAGGGCAATTTACTTAAAAATTTAATTTTCCAAAAAAAAAAAAGTGAGTTTCTATTTCCCATGAGGATAAATGGAACTAACTGAATTGCACATGAAAAATAGCTGGCAAAGGTGTAATTCATAACTAAATTTTTTTAATAATCTTCCACGTGGCAAGTAAAACTACTTGAAACCAATTTCTTTATAAAGTTTACAAATGCTTTTGTGATTGCCTTCTTAACGTTGCAATTTTCTCTACAATTTCTTTATGTTTAACTGTTGGAGAGGAAAATGTAAGATCACTAGATTTTAAATATTAGCTTTTTTCAGTGTAATCTTCAAATATTGTCGACGTCTTCACAATTCCTTGGAAATACCCAAACTATCAAAATGTTTTCTATATGTTACCTAGTACCCACACTCACTATGAATTGAGGTTCAAAAATTGTCAAAAGTGTGTTAATAGAGTTTATTTCCATTAATCATTAATACCAAGTTTCATTTAACCCCAAACTATTCTTATGTCTGTAGTTCACAATAAAAATACTAACAAGACTTGTTAGCACAGGAAATAAATCATACTTAGTATGATTTATTTCCTGTGCTTTGCCATCCAAAATATACTTGGAAAACTTTTCCACAATTCGTTTTTAGTAGGCTGGAAAACTTACCCGGCATATTTTCTGACCAGGGTAAAACATTTGCTGTTCAAAACTAAGTTTACTTCAAAAAAAAAAGTGCTAGTTTGTAGCTAAAGCTATACGAAATATAACAATCTAGTTCACTTGAAAGGGTTATGTTAAATGGAGTTAGGTAATAAGCCTAGCAATGCTCAGTATAAGCAAAATAATGAAAAGTTTCATTAATATGCAAAACGAATAAGCAACACATACACTTTTTCTAACTTATTTTAATTAAAATAATAAGAGTTCCCTAAAATTTCTTCTAAAATATTCGTAATAATTTAGTTATTTAACTCGGAAGTTTGGAATTAGTAGCTTTTGATACAAAGTTAGGATTAAATTCTTGTTTGAAAGGGCTGACAATGGAATAAGAGCCAATATTTTGAAAAGTGCTAATTTTAAGTTGGAGTTTTCTGATTTAAAAAATTTTTTGTAGAAAAAAATAATGCTGGATTCTAAGTCTAAATTGGGTCTAAATGCAAGAAAATAAAAGGGGGGAGGTCAAGGAAATTATTTACCCCCTCCTTAGATTACTCACTTTTAAGCCGTTACAGATCTAACGAGTGTTACAGATCTGATGTTAATATGAGCTACATATCTGAGTTTATGCTTTCAGTCTTCATTAACATCTCTAAAAATGATATCATTTCCTCGCATTTTTAACATAGAATTAAGATAATTATATTAATATACATATATATATATATATATACACTGCTCGACATTGAAAATGCAACACCAAGAAGGAGTGGTCAGAAATTCATGCAAATTTTACCGTGGACGCACGTCACTGAGTTATGCAAATGATATGAAATGCGCAGCTCTCCGACGCACGTGAAGTAAGATATAAGAGAATGAAGTTGAAAAGTGGGCTATGTTCATGTTGGTTTTTCTGCCAGACTAATTATCGGAGAAATTTGGTTTTTGTCTCGAAGGATACGTGTGATAGGAGGAAATGCCACGCCGTCCTCAACGAAGACACTTCCAGCATATAGACGACTTTACAAGGGGTATGGTGATCGGACTGAGAAGGGGAGGTTGGTCCATACGTCAAATTGCAGCTGATACCCACATGGATGCAAGCACTGTGCATCGGCTGTGTCGGAGATGGTTGGAAAGAGGGAATGTAGCCACATTGAGGGGTGCAGATGCAGCCAGAGTGACGTCAGACCGCTTGGATCGACGGATTCACCGACAAGCTGTGGCGGACCCGCAAGTCACTTGTACGTCGATTCTGCAGCACGTGCAAGGTACCCTGGATGTTTCTGTGTCGACCAGAACCATTTCCCGTCGACTGGTTGCACGTGGCCTGCAATCACGGCGCCCGCTAGGAAGACTGCCATTGACCTCACAGCACAGACTCCAACGTTTGGAATGGTGCCGGACCAGAGCGACGTGGATGGCAGAATGGCAAACCGTAGTGTTCTCAGATGAATCCCGCTTCTGTTTGTCCAGCGATAGTCATCGCATACGTGTGTGGCGTCGACGTGGAGAAAGATCGAATCCGGCAGTAACTGTGGAACGCCCCACAGCGCGACAACGTGGCATAATGGTTTGGGGCGCTATTGCATACAATTCCGTATCACCTCTAGTTCGTATTCGGGGCACTATGACGGCCCAACGATATGTAGATAATGTACTGCGGCCGGTGGCAATCCCCTACCTTCAGGGGTCTGCCAAATGCAATTTTTCAACAGGATAACGCCCGGCCTCACAGTGCTCGAATCAGCCAACATGCTCTACGAGGTGTACAGATGCTTTCCTGGTCACCATACTCTCCTGACTTGTCACCTATCGAACATGTGTGGGACGTGATTGGACGCCGTTTGCAGAACCTGTCACTGCCTCGTTCAGAGGACGAACTGTGGCAAATGGTTGAAAGAGAATGGAGTGCCATTCCTCAGGACACCATCCGCAGGCTTATTGACTCCATGCCTAGACGTGTTTCTTCGTGCATCGCTGTCCGCGGTGGTCCTACTTCTTACTGAGCCGACGCCGTCCTCGCTCTAAATTTTGCTTATTTATTTTGAAATAAATATCACTTATTGTTCCATGCTGTCTCTGTCTTCTTACCAAATTTCATCAATTTCTGACCACTTCTTCTTGGTGTTGCATTTTCAATGTCGAGCAGTGTATATATATATTAGCTAAAAAATCAAATTTTATTATAAAAAAGAATTTCTTAGAAATAAAAATGAGCGATGAGGTTTTTAGATAAAATAAATTATGAGATTACCAAATCCAAGCTAATAAAACATTTGTTTTGTTTTGAAAAACACACAACTTCAACCTTTTCAACACACAACTCCACTGCTTGCTTTTCTTTAATTAGTTACAGGAAATTTAATTTCTTGATCAGAAATTTAAATTTAGCATGCTAGTTAGTATCTAGTTATTTAGCGAAGTTATGAGAAATTGAAGCACCAAAAAAATAAATAAATGAAATAATAATAACACTGTTCGACAAAAAAAAAACCTTGAAAATGCTTCTGGTATTTTGAAGGCTGATTCTTATGTAAAATGACCCCCTGAATCCGAATATGACTCCCGTTTTCCCCCATCACGTCCCAATTTTTTTTAAAACGCCCCCCCTTTTTTTTCATTTTTCCTTAGTTTCAGGGCTATTATATTTTTTTTGGAGGGGAAAGGAGCCTTATATTCACCAATAAATTTTTTTGAAGGTCAAGAGAGACTCAAAGTTTAAAATCATGAGCACCGAGAAAAAATCGGGGAACTTGGGGGGGCGTGGCCCCCCAAAATATTTGAAAAATCACCAAAAACGATCTTTTTATTCTAGTTTCTTTAAAAAGACCTTTAAAACATTTTTTTCGGTGCAGAACCAGAGTATAGGATCCGCTCCTATGGCTCCTGGGTCAGAAAAAATTTTTACGCTGTAAAATTTTTAAAAAAAAAATAAAATAATGCTTTAAAAATCGCACTTTGCACTCGAGTTTTAAAGCAGGTCTTCAGCCAAAAAAAAAAAACAAAACAAAATTGTGGCTGATTCTTGTGTCAAATGACCCCCTATTTCCAAATATGACCTCAGTTTCCCCCCTCCACCCCTTCTTTCCAGAGAGTCCCCCCCCCCCCAATTCAGAGTCATTTTACTAATTCGGAGGGGAAAAGTACATTACGTAACCCGTTAACATAATTCTAAAAGGCAACAGAGGTTCAAAATCATGTACATGTGTACCAAAAATATAAACTATGGCGGTGTACCCCCCCCCCCCAAAAAAAAAAAATTCTTCTTTTCTTGTTTTTCTAAGAGACGTTTTAAACCTTTTTTTTTTTTTTTTTGTGAAAAATCAGAGTATTGAATTTTCTTTTCTTTTTTTTTGGGGGGGGGAGGGGGGAGGTATACCGCCCTAGTTTATATTTTTGGTACACATGTACATGATTTTGAACTTTGAACCTCTGTTGCCTTTTAGAATTATGTTAACGGGTTACGTAATGTACTTTTCCCCTCCGAATTAGTAAAATGACTCTGAATTGGGGGGGGGGACTCTCTGGAAAGAGGGGGTGGAGGGGGGAAACTGAGGTCATATTTGGAAATAGGGGGTCATTTGACACAAGAATCAGCCACAATTTTGTTTTGTTTTTTTTTTTTGGCTGAAGACCTGCTTTAAAACTTGAGTGCAAAGTGCGATTTTTAAAGCATTATTTTATTTTTTTTTTTAAATTTTACAGCGTGAAAATTTTTTCTGACCCAGGAGCCATAGGAGCGGATCCTATACTCTTGTTCTGCACCGAAAAAAATGTTTTAAAAGTCTTTTTAAAGAAACTAGAATAAAAAGATCGTTTTTGGTGATTTTTCAAATATTTTGGGGGACCACGCCCCCCCAAGTTCCCCGATTTTTTCTCGGTGCTCATGATTTTAAACTATGAGTCTCTCTTGACCTTCAAAAAAATTTATTGGTAAATATAAGGCTCCTTTCCCCTCCAAAAAAAAATATAATAGCCCTGAAACTAAGGAAAAATGAAAAAAAAGGGGGGGCGTTTTAAAAAAAATTGGGACGTGATGGGGGAAAACGGGGGTCATATTCGGATTCAGGGGGTCATTTTACATAAGAATCAGCCTTCAAAATACCAGAAGCATTTTCAAGGTTTTTTTTTGTCGAACAGTGTAATTAATTAACTTAAATTCTGCAGTTTCAATTTTTTCTTATTTTACTAACTTCTATTGTCAGGTCATACAAACCACAAATGAAGCAATTGTACTAAAACTCATTGATTTTCAATTTTTAGGAACAAAAATATTCAATATTTGTCTAAAACCTATGATTTTTGCTTTTTAATAATTCTGAAACGTGAGAGTTAGTTCGGTAACATATTCGCCGTTTTTCAATGTTACCGATCTGACAAACCGACAAAGTTTTTTTTATTATTATTTCCGAGTCGATCGTGCTAAACCAAAATCAAACGCATGGTTTTTTCACTTGCAATATAGGACTATACTTATATATAAAATAACTTTTAAAATAATAAAAACTGCGCATTTTAGCTCGTGTTACCGATCTGATGACTTAAATGACACACATTTTATAAATCACTTTAAAAAATCTTACCTGCAATTTTAGATGCAAAAATACAAATTTTTAATTACGATGCGATAAAACATCACATTAGGTATTCAGTATCACGTGGTATCGGTGCAGGAAGTGATTTTGGGAGCCTAAATATAGATTGAAAGTTATTGTTACCGCTCTGACGCGGAACTGAGGAACACGCCTATTTCGCATTCCCTAGAAAATCAAAATCGATTAAAACAAAAATGAAGTAAAATATTAACAAAGGGGTAAAAATAGAATCGTTTTTTGTGCAAGTGTGTTTTTTTGGGAAGTTGGAAAGTGCGCTTAAGCTGTTTGCATGCTAAGCTTTGCTACTGGGGACGCGTTACGGATCTGATTTTTGATGTATAAAACAAATATTTTCTGAAGAAAAAAAAATGTTTTTTTTTTTCTGATATTATTAGATGAAATGAAAGCAAAACCTTGTCTTCTTTCTGCGGAAAATTATTTTTTTAACTAGTTATTGAAATACTAGTGAAAATTCACTTGGGACTCAAATTGGCACTTTTCTAAATATTAGCTCATAAGCTATATTTTTACGGTTAAACTACTGCCATTTCTAACTAATAACTACTATAAAAAGTTGGAAAACTTACCTCCTTTATACAGCGAAGCCTTACGTAAAGCAAGGATAGGTTGTTTTCTCTGTAATAACACTAAGCTAGCAGAGAAAATACTTGTACAGAGGCGATAACGTGTATCTTGGGGTAAAGGGGAAATAAGATGCTCATCGGCGCAAAATCGTAGAAAATGCATACGCGTGTTTCGTAGGAACTTAATTTTCAATGCAAAAGAAGTGAGCTTATAGATGAAAAGTAACTACTGTAACCCCAGAACAAGAAGTATGCAGGTCCCTTCGGGCACGAAATTTAACCCATTAATGGATTAATGGGCTAGGCATCAATGGGTTAATGCTGCAAGTTATTTATAGAAAACGTTTGCAGGCCGTCAGATAGAAACATCTGATGCGTCACATTTTTAATTAATATTTTTTTATAACTGGCATTGCCCGAGTGTTAATCAACCCCGCATTTCTCCCAGACAGTTAAAATTACTAATTCTCTCTATATAGGCATGAAGAAAACAACACCACTTCTAGGATCTATATTTAAACACATGAAAGTAAAAATTATCTGAAATACAACATCGGTTTTTCTCGATCTCGGCAGCACAACTAGTAAATTTCATAAGTGTGGACAAACACGCTATGGGGGGGTGCACATACAGGGTCAGTTGGGGCAAAATGAAATATGGGGTAAATAGAAACAAATTATTACCCCATTTGCGGTAATTTTTGAAATTAAATTGTTCGTGAGTGAACACTAGGTAACATACAGAAGACAGTTTGAGAATTCCACGTGTTTCCAAACAGATGTGTAGGTCCTCATTGTTTGAAAATGACACTGTGACAAAAGTTATTTTTTAAAATTTAAAGAACATACATTTTCCTCTAAACCAAACACACACACAGGTCTTCAAATATAAAGTAACTGCTTTCAGGTAGTTTTGCTTGTCATATTGTAGGTTACTAAAAGCATTAATTTATGAATTTCGCCTTCCCAATTTTTTTTTTTTTTTTTGATGGACCATTTAGGTGTTTAAATTTACTGGAATTTACTTGCTCTACTCTGGGATAATGGGAACAACTAAATTCCATTCTTCTTATTTTAGTGGAAGATTAAAGTTTGGTGTCAATTTCACTCTTGTGTGCCGCAGTTTCGAGGATATCAAATGCAAGCAGGGCCATCATTTGAAGTTTTTTTCCAGGGGGGGGGGGGGGGGGGGCAAAAGGCTCCCAAAACACAATGCAATTTCCATCGGAAAAACATAAAAAAAACCCACGCCCCACCTATATGTAAAACACATTGATTTCTCAAAGCTGGGGGGGGGGGGAATTGACCCCCTTGACCCCCTAAATGACGGGCCTGAAATGCAAGCATCTTCATCAGTGCATAAAAAAGAAGAATGGTTCGCCAGTCCGAACCAACAATCAAGTGAACGAGAAATGAAAGACGAACAGAGGTTAATAAGGCGGGAACCGTAAAAGATTTCGCCTTTAGAACAACGAGGATATCTGTGCATAGGAAAATGTTAAGGACAAAAAAAAATTTTTAAAGGAAAGATTTCCAAACGCTAGGGATTTAGGGTGTGCTGGATAAATCATTAACTAATTTTCCGGATGTAATAAGATACACAACAATCTAAATCATAAATGGAAAAACACTCACTGATATTTTTGACAGAAGAAATTTTAAAATTATGATTACAGGACCAATAATAGTTTGCGAAAGAGAAGCTAGTGCAAAGTTCTTTTTTTATACTGCTTTCTTACAATTAAAGTCCTATTTCTCTTATCCCAACTGACCTAAAATGCTGAAAAAATTCTTTTAAAAAAGGCTTTAAATTAATGAGTTAAACCAAGGCTTCGTTAAACCGAGGTAACCCAAAAAGTTTGTACAATTAGAAAAGTTTCAAAAGCTTTGAAATGTTGTTTAAGTTCCGCGTTAAAATGATTTTAAATTAACTTTCGTAATTACTATTAACAATGATAAAAAGTCCGCCCAACTAAGCTCACTTCAGGACAGAGTAAGTATGGTAAATGATAGAAGCTTTTAAAAACACCGAAACCAAAATGATACTGCTAGTTGAACACTACTGGGCCATTCCATGAAAAGTGAAACCAATTGGTCAAAAATTCATATTGAAATTATGTTGCTATGTTATACATCATTTTAAAGCTTAAGATGTATATTTTAATAATCCTGCATTGGCTTTTTGGTGAGAGTTAGAATAATACTTGTTTTCTTAGCAGGAAGTGCGGTATTCACGAACTTGTAAAAATCAGAAAAAAGAACACATTTTCAAATGCATATTTCTCATCGAAAAATGAAAACAAAAATAACTACTTGTAGCACAATTTTAACTACTAAGACGGTACTATAATAATATGCATTCATTAATTTCTTTTGAATTGATCTAAATGGTGTAATTGTAGTTTGAAGAAAAGAAGTTTGATGTTACGTCTGTAATAAAAAAGAAGCAAAAGTTGTCATTACGTCCTAAAAAATCAAAATTAAAAAAAACCCCTAATGGTCCTTTTGGCAAATTTTTAGAGTAATTGCCCACCATAGTTAAAAATATTGCAACTGATTTAGTTTTTAAATTAATGCTGTTACAGACGTAACATTTCGGACATAACAAATGGCTCTATGTTACGTCCGTAGCAAAAGTAAATTTCCAATTAAATAGGTAAAACGCACAGGATGAGAAATACATGTATATAGCATAATATGGTACGAGTACTAAAGTTTCTGGTATTCTGATTTTGAAATTTTTAATTATGTCGGCATGTAATTGAAATTTATTTCTTAAGATTAATAAAATACACATATGGTATAACTGATTATAATTTATACCTCAACTGGCATTTTTTTGCTACGTCACATGGAAAGGGAGCTGTGGATGGAGTTGGGGGTATGGTCAAGCACCAGGTTTGGCAGAGAGTAAGATCTAGAACAGCATTTGTCAACGACGCTCTTTCCTTTTTTCAGTGTGCAAACTCCATTGCAGAAAAAGTTAAAATTATTTATATGCCCCAGGAAAATGTTTTAAAGCTGACGCCAAAATTGGAAGAACGGTGGGCTAACATCGCGAATTTGCCAAAAGCCCGCGAAATGCATTGTTTTCGAACAGAATACGAAAATGCCGTTCGAATTTCGAGAACGTCGGACGAAAAAGGACACATTTTTTCATTCAAAAAAAAAAATATATCAAAATTGACCAACTGTCACCAAGAAGGTTAAATTTTAGTTTGGTACTAGTATTCTGCTATATCATCCAACATTTTCAAATTTTTAAGTTCTCCTAAGACCAATCACTGATTCCAGGGAGGAATTTACTTTTCCCGATTTTTTTATGTAGCAGCCCCATTATGCATTAATTTTAAGAATACAAATAAATAAATTTGTGTGAAGGCCCTTCTAAACTTTTCTTGTGTCAATCTTTCTTGGAAATAATTGTCTTAAGATGCATTAATTTATTGTTACATATTGACATATCGGCATATGCTCTCAACTCCCCAGACTTACCCAAATTTTCTAAAACTGTTACAGTATAACTTAAAATATTCAAATAATGTGTTAATTAATGCTACTGTATTGTTTTAGCACAAAAATCTTTGTTTATTCCTGCTTTAAAATACTGTTTTCTACTTTCAAATCAGAGATGTTACGTCTGTAACACCACTTTGTTTCGTCCGTAACAAGTTTATGAATTTTTTTCACAAATTCGGCAGTCAAAATCCACACAATCTTTATGGTTTTAGAAAGCTTGAAGTCTCTAGAACACGTATTAAAAAAAAAAGTCCAAAATTTCCGTATAATTCAGAGGAATATTGTAAATTGTATGACATAGTCGAGTTTTTGCTGTTTTGTGAATTACGTCTGTAACAGGCAGTTTTTAATTTCTGTATTTTTTTTGTAATTAAGCAATCTGCACGCAAATTTAATGTAGCATAAACATCATCAAGTTACACTACAGGAAAAAAAATTGAAGACTTTCATCAGCCCAAACCAGAATTATTTGTGTTCAAAGTCTGCGATTGTTACGTCTGTAACGATGGAATTGCCCTACTGTAAAGATTCATAATATTTCAGTATCAAAAACAGAGTGACTGCCATTCGTAGCGCTATAGCGCCAAATTTTGTCGCCAGATCTTTCCAGTTGGCAGCCGTCCTTTCGAAACCGCGATTCGGGCCGCTGTGAAAGGATAGAGAGGTAAGTTTTCTTTCCCGCGCTTCTCTACTCCTGTTTTTCCCCGCTGATTTTATTTTGAATTTGAGTTGATATATATATTTTTAAATAAATAAAAAAATCTTTTCACGGATGACTCCGCAAAAGAGTTTAAGGCTTATCATTATAATAATATGTAATCCACGGATTTTTGTTCCTTTTTCTGTCAGTTGAAACTGCTGTTGTTGCATTAGTTTTTTTTAAAGGAAATGTTACATTGTTTATAATAATTTTAACTTTTTAAAAATTTGTCATAGGAAATTAGAATGTATTTTTTGATAGCGTGTAATTTGCTTTTGGGTTTTGTTATCATATTGACTTATCACAGCGGTATTTTTTCAAATTTTATTTAATTCTTTTAATGAAAACTAGTAATGTTTAGAATACTTCATGTTTTAATGAAAAAGAAGCTATTTGTTACATTTTTTTAACGTTCGCTAAATGCAGTATTTTTATGTTTTAGTAATATTACGTAATTTTGACCACAAATACTTTATTGAACTTTAGAGTTTTCAAAAATTTTAATGATATTGTTCAAGTACAGGCTTTATAAACTTTTTTTTTCTTAAAAAAAAAATATTTTTTGTATTGTGGTATGTATAAAATAAATGATATAAGTTACAAAAGTGCATTAAAAATATGAGCTAAAGTATATCTGATTTACATATTAGTGAAAAATACTTTTCTCTATTTGTTGACCATTAATAAGATTAACTGAAACAACATTCAGTTTTTTACATTAAAAAACTGATTTCAAGAAACGGGGAAACAAGTAATTGAACCAGCAAATGTTTTTACCAGCGCTGTGGAGTAGGAGGAAAAGTGACTAACACCAGAATCTGACTCCTAGAATTTTGGAAACTTTACTTTCAACTTCGACTCTCGTACTCCAAAAATAATTCAAGTCCGACTCCATGATTCAAACTCTAACGCTGCTGCAGAAATACAGTGTCGGAGGGAGAAAATGAACGCCTCTGACTCTTTGACTCTATAAAATTTACAGTCTTCGACTCCTGACTTAGACTCTTTTGCCCAGGGCCCACGAGAAGTCATGTCAGCCTAGTCGGAAACTAGGGGTCCGGTTCAGAATTGGAGTAGCACATATTTTATAAGTTTTATGGGGGAGGGGCGCTCGGTGACCAAATTGACCCGCCTTGTCTCTAGGTGGCCCTGCCTTTACCCCAAAATCTATTTGACCCCGACTCCGAATCCCTGGATTTTACTGTAAAATAATTATTATTGAGATTATGTGTGCTTTTTTTCTTCTCAATTTTTTAGCTTTTGGCTGAGGAAAATGAAAGGAAATTCGGAGTGCTTAGTTATTTATCAGAAATTAAGAACTGTGCAGACGATTTTAGTTTCAGGGAAATTATTTACTTAAGAGGACTTTTTATTATTTACTTATTTTTAAATTTTTGGCAACGAGGGAAAAATATTGTTACTTTATTTATTTTTTACGTATCAATTTTATCAGGTGAGAGAGGCATACTATGTTTTAGAAATCAGCTTTAAATGTTAAAGGGTGAATATCAAGAAGAGTGCTATTTTAAGTCACAAATAAATTTCCCAAGCACTTCCAAATAAAAACCAAAAGTGTTTCTGTTTTCATATTGTAAACTTCGCCACACATACAATCCATAACAAAATTTTTAGGTTTTGCTTTAATTCGTGACAGTAGAACTCTTTTTATTGCTTCGAAGTCATGTCGGCAGCGCGTCACAATTCGAATCGCAAATTTAAAAAAAATCCTGTGGATTGTAAAACATCGCAGCAGAAACATACACTCAAGGAAACGTGTTTTATGTTCGTCTATGAAGATTAACTCTTGTGTTTTTGATAAAATGAATTTAGATTGATAAAAAAATGCAATTTCTGCTTGTCACAAGTTTTCATAACATGAAGAGAGCGCAAACTTCCGCGATGATAATTTCAAGACAAAACACTTTTTAGATTCAATAAAGTGCGCTGGGTGAAGCCCTTATATATGATGTTTGAGTTTCGATAGAAAGTTTTCATTTCAGTTACATTGAATTACAGGTAAGATTTGTTCAATCTGTACTTTTCCGTTTCTACCAAATAAAGTATCACGTCGGCAGCGGAAATTAAGACACGAAATAAATTAATTTTTCAATCTATTTTCGCATAATGGAAAAGAAACCAATTGCCATGGACATAATAAGGTGTTTTTATTTTCGAATCTTTAATTAGAGATGTTCAGCTATCATATTGCGGGAAATTTGTCATGTCGGCAGCGTCGAAGTAGAAGATATTTGTTACGAAACTGATGCGTGCGTTACCGATGTTTTTTCGCAATTCTTTCTTCGTGTTATGAGTTTGTTGAGTTCAGTTTTAAAGTACAAAGATAATTTCAAGTGCATCGTTTTTCTTGACAAATTTTCCCATTATTGGAAGCAGTTTATTTATTGTTTTTTTAATGCTTTAAAAACATTATTTTTTCCGCAAAATTTCAGTTTTCAAACAAAATTATTGCTATTTTTCACCCTCTTTTCTTTTACATCAATATTCAGACCTTCGTTTGTAACTACTGCACCCAAAAATATAATTTAGCTGTAAAATGGAAAACTTACG
Source organism: Uloborus plumipes (assembly GCA_038373865.1). Classification (NCBI taxonomy): domain Eukaryota; kingdom Metazoa; phylum Arthropoda; class Arachnida; order Araneae; family Uloboridae; genus Uloborus; species Uloborus plumipes. Next base: position 61,012 of record JAXGGA010001756.1, on the reverse strand, counting down.
AACAGTTTAGTTCAAATCTCCCTCCCCGCCAAACTCTATCTTGAATTAATTTCGTTTTTTAAGATTGTGTTAAGAATTTTATTTTGTTTTGATTTTTTAACTATTAACCTATTTATTTGTTTGAAAAAACTTTGTCGCACTTATTTAAACTTTAACTAACTTTAAATTAGTCCGTAATTTTGTTTATGATACAAAAAAGCATTCAGGCTATGTAAATATTATTATATTCTAAGTAATAATTATTTTCTTTTTAACCATAAAAGGTAGTGAAAGTGTTTACTTTTGTACACTAAGTGTAAAATCTGTAATATTTGTCAGATCGGTAGCATTCTCATCATGTCGGTAACGCTCAAAGACAACCCCCCTAAAATGGGGGTAAATGTTCACCTTGACCATGCCCCTAATTTAAAAAAAAATTGTTACTAATGTGTATTTGAAATACCCTATTAATTTTATTTTCTGAGTATCTTAAAAAATTGAAGATTTCCATGGTCAAATTGGCACTTTTACTGATATTCACCCTAAAATGGTATGTTTCACATAATTTGTAATCTTAGTTAATTAAGAGAGTATTGATCAGGTACTCGCTGGTTTAGCTCTTGACGGAACTTCTTGTCTTTTTCTCAGATTTCTTTTTTAAAATAATGTTTAAAAGGAAAGTATTCTCAAGACCGACACTAGCAAATTTATTCAGTCATATGAAACATAACTGTTTACAGAATTCTTTTGCTTTAAATTCTTACCTATATTCGTTGCAGCATTGTTAGAAGAGAGATATTTGAAAAAAATATTTCACCAACCTTATTTAAAAAAAATATATGCACTCTTTTTTTCCCTCCCACTCCCACTGCTCTCGTTTGCAGAAGGAAAACAAAAGTTTTTAATTACGTTTTTAAAAGTGTATTCAGTCGAGAATAAATATTCCTTCACCACAAAGAGCAAAGAAAAACATGAAGAGGCCTTAAAAATCAGTCGAAAGTTTCTTTTCCGATGTAGTTTAATTTTACCTGAAACAAAAATGTTCAAAATGGCAGGAGATGTATTCACGCAGCAAGAAATATTAAACATTTTGAGAACTAGACTGTAAAAAATAGTATAATACAGCTAATTTTATAGTAATTTTACAGTAGTAGACTGTAAAAGTGCTAGTTTACCGTAATAAACTCTAACTAAAATTTCTAGTTTCCAGTTTATTACTGTACATTTTAGTTTCAAACTGGAACCTCTGCTGCCAGTATTATGCTGTTGTTTTTACAGTATAATACAGCTATTTTACGGTAATATTGCTAATTTTACAGTGATAAACTGTAACATAGCTGTGCAATACATCGCCAACTCGGCCATTTCGATCCATGGGGCCGAGTTGGCGGTGTATTGCATGTTTCTGCCTTAGCCCTTGCTTAGGAGCGGTTACTCATTGCTTTATACCTTGAGCTCTGCCTATAAAATTTACGAGTTGTACCGTACCAAGTGCTGTCGCTCGCTGGTATTCTAATTTTACATTAGCTATCAGTTTTTTTTTTTTGGCTCTCTTTGCTTTATAAGAGAATTTTTGCCTCCAACTCGACTACTTTCGTACTCCATGCTGATGAGAGCACAATAAGCTCGAAACAGCTGTCCATGGATCGAAATGGCCGAGTTGGCGGTGTATTGCATGTTTCTGCCTTAGCCCTTGCTTAGAGGCGGTTACTCACTGCTTTGTAACATAGCTAGTTTAGCAGTTTATTACTGCACTTTTACTGTTTTAAACTTGAACCTCTGCTGCCAGTATTATACTGCAAAAACACTGTCTTTTTTTCTTTTGCAGTGTACAAAAATTTAAAATTTTCACAAATTTTTTCGAATGTGTCTCAGTGATAGTGTAATTTGCTTTGTTAAATGAATTCCTGTACTGATTTTTGGGGTTTAACATTTACAGTGGACTATCAAACATTTGACCCTAATACTTTTTAAAGCTCTAACATTTAAAGAAATCCCTGTGCTAATTCTGTAATGCTTTAATAATGAATTTCCTTAAATTCACACTGCAAAGAAAAAAAAAAAAGCTGTTGTTTTGCAGTACATTGCTGGCAGAAGAGATTGCAGTTCAAAACTGTAAAAGCACAGAAATAAAGTGTAAAACTAGCAATTTTACAGTTTATTACTGTAAAATTAGCAATTTAACCATAAAATTAGCGGTATTATACTGTAAAAACAACAGTATAATGCTGGCAGCAGTCCAGTTTAAAACAGTAAAATGCACAGTAACAAACAGTGAAACTAGCAAATTTACACGTTATTATTAAAAACCAGCAACGCAACAGTCTACTACATAAAATTAGCAATATTACAGTTTATTACTGTAAAAATACTGTGAAATTAGATGTATTTTCTGTAAAAACATCCTTTTTTTACAGAGCAGTTTGTTATCTCTAAAAAAAATCAGATTTATTATTTTGTCAATATCTTCAGCATTGTGCTTGAGAGATGGGTTGATAAATTAATAAATTTGAAGCAATTTTACCGAACATCAATGCGATGATCAGTGAAAAAGAATTAGCGACATTACAGTTTATTACTGTAAAAATACTGTAAAATTAGATATATTATACTGCAAAAACATCTTTTTTTTACAGTGCAGTTTATTATCTCTAAAGCATCAGATTGATTATTTTGTCAATATCTTCAGCATTGTGCTTGAGAGATGGGATGATAAATTAATAAATTTGAAGCAATTTTACCGAACATCAATGTGATGATCAGTGAAAAGAATTAGCGAGCATTTTTCATAAATGCGTTTCATAGTTTAGGGGAGAGTGGTAATGAATGGGCCACTTTTTGGTTTTGAATTTCTATAATTTTTTCTAGCACTTTGTTTTAACTCTAAATTGGTGTTTTAGTTACTTTACTTATCTGGCTATCTAAAAAAGTCATAAAAGTTGAATTAGCACCAGTCTATAATGAATTATAATAGAAAATAAAAATTTTGAAATTTGGCCCATTCAACCCCACCTATGGGGTTGAATGGGCCATCGAAGGTAATGAATGGGCCACTAAATGAATTCAATGAAAACATGTGGATTTAATCTTTTATTTGTTGAATATGACAAAATAAATGTGGCACTTGACATGACATGATGATACAAAATCATACTGATTTAAAATTATATAGACATCAAAACTGATGCAATTAAAATAAAACTGATGCATACCAATTGTAGCAGAAAAATGACTAAATAATGAGATTGTAAGAAATAAATAACATCAAATATACATAAAAAATAACAGATAATACACACTATGATTTAATAAAATTTATATATTTCAAAAATAATATTAAAAATCACTTTCAAAAACTTCATCTTCATTTTCAAACTTGTCAAAATTCAATTTTTTTTTTTAAATTTACTAGACATCGGGAATAAGAAATATCTAACTTAAGTTATCAAGAAAGAAAATGAAATTGTACTGTGAGGAATATAATATGAAGGAGAGAGGGGGCTTTTTCAAGCCACGCAACTGCGACCAGAGGTCTATTGTACTATAGGAATATAATATAGATCTGCAAATTATATTCAGAAGTTACTACAAACCTGTTTTGACGACAGTAATCTTTATCTATGACAGTTAGTTGTGTTTCATATTAATGCGAAAATCCAAAGAAAAGGAAGAAAAACAATATTTAGGTGGCCCATTCATTACCATGACATAGTGGCCCATTCAGCCCCACCTATACTTTTGGAATACATTTAGGTTTTTTGAGTACATTGAATTTAGATAACATCAAAATACATCTTAAGATTAGTTTATAGACATGGAAAGACTAGCTTATACATATGTATACAGTGAAATACTTGGTACATTTTAGCTAGGAAATGTTTTACTAAAAAGGGAAAAACTTACTTTTCAGTCAGATTTTTGACCATGCCACTCTAGTTTGAAAATGGCTCAGTGCAAACGAATGAAAATTGGATGAGTTTAGTAGAACAAATAGCTACATCTATTGGTGGCATCAAAAAAAAAATCATGCAAATACTTTTTCATATTTTGTTAGTGGCCCATTCATCACCATGGCCCATTCATTACCACTCTCCCCTATATCTCTTAAATTCAAACAAGCGTCTGCCTAGTATAAAAATAAAACCAAAGTCAGGCCAAATTACAGGAGAATTAACAATTTGTGCATTACTAATAATCAAATAACTATGATTGTCAGGGAATGTATAAATAGTAATACTTGTACTAAAGTAAAGCCAAATTGGCTTCACTTTGGTTTTTTTTCAATTTAATTAACTAATTTATTTGTTCTTATTTAATTCATGCGACTGATCGTAGTAGCAGCAGAAGTCTCAAATTAACGCCAAATGAAATGACAAAAATTAGGTTTCTAATAAAAAGACACATTAGGTATCTTTAAAAAGGATTTTAAAAAACGAAATCTATACTATCTCTCGATTTGCCGAATCGCCACACGAAAGAACAAATTTGAAAGTTTTTCGGGAGGTTACGGTAACCAGTTATCGGTCCTAACGTACCCTTAAATAAAGGAAAACAATATTTTTCCAAAGTTTTAAAAATCACTATTCTAAATAAAAGTTTAGGTGTGTGTTTTTTTCGATCATCTCCAGGGCAGATGCAAAGTACTATACATTTTGGTTACATGTACCTTTATCAGGGTTCTGATGCTCCTCAAAACCTTTTCCCCAAATTTGACTTCCAATTTGAAAAATAAAATTAAAAAACTGATAAAAACATAAATTATTTTTCCTATTAATTACAGGATTGTTTTTAATTTAGTACCATTAGAAACTCCATAATAAATTCCAGAGACGAATTTTTTCCTTAGTGTTTAAAATATCGAAAATTCTCCTCCTCATTCCCGCCCTCCTCCACGCTCACACACACGCACACGTGGTACTTACGATAATGCCCAGGTAATATAATTTATTGGATGAAATTCACTTTAGTAAGAAATGTTAAGAAAAAAGATAATTTAATTTCCCGAGACATTCGCGAACAATCCTTTCGCGAATAATCGAAAGTTTACTGTATGTGAGACTTGGGATATAAAATACGTTTTAAAATAAGTCTAAATGTTTAGATGCTCTTCATTCTTATTTCATGTAGCATCACAAATTTCTATGACTCATTACATTGCACAGAAAGTAATAAAATTACGTTACAACGGACTTCAAGGGACCACAGATTTTTTATCGTTGCATTGAAAATTTCGCTGTTAGGGAACTCAAGCAATGTAATTGAAATTAAAACGGAACTGAACAGTTATTTAGGTCAAACGGATATTTTTCTGTAGTGGTATTCGTTGTAACGGGATTTCACTGCTTTACGATGAAAGACGAGAGATTTTGACAAGTTTAAATTTAAGTCTAAAAGTCGCTTAATACAGAGAAATCCCACCACTACGGACATAAGAATCAAATTTTAAACGTTTGCCTGATTATCCCGAGTCATCTCGTATGAGTTGCAGGTAAATGATTTTGCAAATATAAAAAAAAAATAAAATTCAATTTAAAACCCACATATTTTGTTTTTTTCATTTCCTTGTATTCAAAAATCCAATTGAAAAAATGTGATTTTTTTTTGCAATTTTTTTCAAAAAAATATGTAAGGGAAGCGCTTAAGCATCTTTGTTATTTTTTGTAATCAAGGAATTCACACTAAAGATTAGGTTAGCATAAATAACATTTAATCATTCAAGAGAAAAAAAAAACGTAGATTTTAAATAAATTGTAATTATGTGTGCTTTAAGTTTTATTGTCACGTCCGTAACGGCGGAATTACCTTACAGTCCTTTCGGAATGATCAGATGATACAATGCTGAGTACTGTTGCCAACCTATTTGGTAAAAGAATAAATAGATACAGTGAACTCTCACTTATGCGCCGGCCCAAGGGACCAACAGAAAAAGGCGCATAAGTGAGAGAGACGTATAAGAGAACAAGCCTATTTTAAAGACTAAAACGCAACATAGGTTCTAATGAGAGAATGAATAAGAATGTTTCTATAGAAAAGGGACATATTTCTGCGGTTTGTCAATTGCAGTAACGTAACTACAATGATAAAGAGAAAACAAAACTGTAGCATTTACAAACTGTTACCTTTAAAACGATCCATAGTACATAATTATCTATCTTCAAACACTAGTTCATGAGGAAAAAATGCCTTCCGTGAGCAAAGCAGGTGAAAGATTAAAGAAGAAAGTGAAGAAACATGCTTATTTTTTAAATAAAATAAATTAAATGTTTTATATTTTACGGAAAATTCGACGCATAAGTGAAATATGTATCTTTAGAGCGACGCATAAACGAATGATACTATCATTATTTTACTATGGAATGTGCTGGGACCATTCAAAATCGTCGTATAAGGGAAAAAGGCGCATAAATGAGGCGGTGTATAAGTAAGAGTTCACTGTAACTGATTTTTTGAATTCACCAACAAAATGTATCATTGTGCCTTTAAAAGTTGCTTTTGTTATAATAAGTTTAATAATATATATAAGTATAAAAATTATAATAAAAAATACGAAGTGATACAGAATTCACCAGCTTGATTATAAGTCAGGCACAAATTCTGGGAGGTTGCTTTTAGGGGTATTATTCTCTTTTTTGAAGACCGGCTCCGTTTGATTTAAAAAGGGGGGGGGGGGATGGACGCACCCCTATTCTAAGTTAACCCTACATGGTACAGATTTAAAACAAAATTTGAAGGAAAAAACATCCCCTAATAATAAAAATGAGCATAAAATAAATATGAATAAAAATAATATTTCATTTTTATTCATATTCCTCCAGATAAGACACGTCGAGTTAGATCAGTGATTATCTCATGGGAAAGAGAAGGGGGAATTCTTAAGTCTTCGCTCGATAAAAGATGTGAAGTCGGTTTTCCCCGAGTTACTCACCTTGGAATGTGGCGGAAGTTAACGATCTTGGAAAAGGACAAGACTATTTACATTTTACACTTGGCAGAAATATGATCTTGAACATCTTTATCTCCACGTCCCTTTGTTAATATTTACCGATGCTAATAGTTCTTACGATACACCTTTTTTTTTTTTCTTTTGCTGATTTTCGAAAAAGTTTTCTTTATCTTTTGGCTGTGTTCGTGCATCCTCTTTTTTTTAAACCTTAATTAACCCATTAATGCCTGACATTTTTTTTTTCAACGATACTTTGTATACTGGTTACAAATAGTGTTTAATGGACAGGAAAAATAGTTAAAAAATTATCATGTAAAAAATAATTTTTTTATTTAAGAAAGAAAAATCGTCCCTAAAAAGGGACGCTAGGCACCAGAGGGTACATACTTTTTTACTAAATTTTTTTTTCTGCCTACGATGTAATATTGAAAATGACAATTTATAAGAAGAAATAAAAGCAGCAATTAACATAAACTGGGAAGTAGATTCAGAGTACAAGGAAATATTGGCGTTGTTGAGTATGAAAGTCAGCAAAACATTTGTTCTGTAAACCAACGTATTGCATTTGCTGCATTCCGATACGCTCTTTTACTTCAATGGGCACATCTTACCTGAAAGAAATACAACAACTAGCCCCATAATACCTAACTCAACTCTCTTGAGCTCAATGCATGTTGTACAGCAGCTTCTAAAATAAAAATGAAGAGCAGCTACCACCATGTTTTAGAGTGGATCAAAAACCGGTAGCTCCCGATATTTGATGCATGGGATCTTTTTAACTAGTATGCACCGATTGTATTGAGCAACCATATATATTTGGTTCATCAATTTCAATTACTTTCTTTTCGCTATTGGACAATCGCTTAGCCTTTACAATAGGATAAATTCCATGAAGATTGAATGCAATAGTTATGAGATTGCTATTATTCCACCGAACCAACGTAATATTATTTTACCTGTCATCGACATTTATTCAAAACTTCCTCTCTTTTCTTTCTTGAACAGCGTAACTTTAGTTCATGAGCATTTTTTAATCCGATTCTTGCACAAAACCTTGCTGAGACAAATAATCACGTAGGAGCGCAAGAGAAGTAAATAAATTGTCGCAGTAGAGATCAAAATTGGCATACTCAGGGAATTCTGAAATTAAATCTGCACCCCCCCCCCTTTCCCAAACAACAGACACACATGCAATCCTTGAATTTTTCATCAAGGTGAAATGCTAAGCTTCTGAAACAGCTTAGGGCTTCTTCAACAGTCACACTAAACAATAATAAACACCTAAATACATAATGGAAAAGTAATTAAATACAACGAATAATTAGTGTTTTAAAGAATTACATTTTTGAAATAGCTTTCTTTCAAAATTTACCTTGAGTATTTTTTGTAATTAAAAAAAAAAAAAAAAGAAGAGAAAATATTTAAGAACATTGTATAATTATTAAGTTTATATATATTAATTAATTTAATTTAATTTGATTTTGAAAATAAAATAAGTTTTGAAATGACAATTATTATCTGTTTTCAGTCCAAAAACATTTACAAACTTCTTTTGATATAAATTATAGATTCTAAGCAAGAAATCAGCAACGGTTAAACAATGCTGCCTTTGGCGCCTAGCGTCCCTTTTTAGGGACGTTCTTAGATTGCTATAAAATCCTAAAAAAATTTAAAATTTACAAAATTGCAAAAAAAGGTAAACTAAAACATCGATCAAAGTAGCACATATATCAAACACAGATAGATTTACTTGTTAATAACTTTCAAAACTTAGCTTTTTGTTCTTGAGATTGCGAACGATGAAATTTTTGATAAAGATCATAATCAAATGGCTACAGATCACACTTTACAGTGGTTATGTGCTGCAATCTGTTAATACAGAATTGAAGCAATACCAAAGTAATAATTAAACACAATTATTTGGTTGAAATGTTCATTTTTGGAAAATTCAGACACACTTTTTGGACCGTCCCTAAAAAGGGACGCTAGGCATTAATGGGTTAAACATACAGAGTGCAGTTGAATTCCGTTATAGAAGTTTTATGCATGTTGCATAATTTGTTGGTTTGAAATTACAGACAAATAAAATCTTGGAATGCGGCTCCGTCATTTGGGGAATCAGCAGCGGTCGACTACCCCCCTCTCCAACTTTATAAATGAATTTATATAAAAGAGGAGTTGTTCTTGTCTTTTTTATATACAATTTGCATTGAATTTTTAGCCTCCCCCCTCAACCATGCAGGGAAAATTCGAAATGACGGAACTGTTATAATGGTACCCCATCGCAACTTACCATTAAAAATAAAAAAACAGTCACTCATAGTCACTTTGATACACAGTTTCTTTCCTTTTCAAGAATCTTCGAATCTCGCAATTTAATAGTATTTTGCCACAACCTATCTCTATTTTCTCTACTGTCATAATTTGCCTGCATATCCTGATACAGTTTCGATTCAGTGAAAGTTTTGTACTTACTTTTCAAGAATCTTCCACACTATTATTTTGATAGTATCTTGGCCCAGTCTATCACTTTTTTTTAAATAGTGCCATAATTTACTTTCACAGTCGTGGTTAGAAAGAAAGTGTAGTAAGCCATCCTTCATAGTTGTGATCTGATGAAATTTTGCAAAAACATCTGTAAAAAATCAGGAATGGGTAAATTTTAATTTCAATGATTCTAATAGACAATATCTTTTTTGTATATTTTTGACCGCAATTGTTGCACTTGTTGGAGAAACAACAGAGCAATCCAAATCAACCTTTAACTCTATTTATAAACCTTTTCATTTCTGCCATTGTGATTCTATCCCGTCCATATAATGATGTCAAACGATTTTTTTTTTCGAAGTAGAAATAATTTTACACGTTAAAAAAATAATAATAAAGAATGGAGTTTAACAATAGATATTCTCTTCATAAGCGGTTTGAATCCCATCATAATATTAAGCAATGCAAGCGAAAAGCGGTGGGCAACCGACAGTAACCAATCTAAACGTGACGGATGAAGCTTCCTTGTCTTGCCGCTAGGTGTGCTGTGCACTTGAAAGGTCCATCGAAAACAATGTGGTTGTTCTTGCGTCAGGACAGTAATTGAGAGAATTTCGCTGCAATATTTTTATTTTGTGTTGCGAAAATTGGTTGTTATTTATTTTGAACGTATCCAGATATTTCAAAATATATTCCTATTTATTTACATAACGGTGAAGCAGTAAATTAAATAAATATTTCTTTTGTGAGGAGAGAAAGAGAGAGAGAGAGAAGGAAATACTTTTTTGGGGGGTGAAAAAAAAAGGAAATGATTATTCATTTTTAAAAAGTCAGAAATATGTATTTTAACGTCTTGTTCATTAAAAGTTGATGGTGGCGCTTAGCTGCAGGAGCATATTTGGCAAAATTCAAATAAAATAATTTTTGAATTCCAAAGACTTTACTTTTTAATAGCCCGAGTGGACTATTTGACGGCCATTAACTTTCCGAGCAAAGAAATACGTGTTTTCGTTTAAAAAATATAAAACCATATTTAGCTGTAGATATGTGAAGGGTCAGGGGGAAAAACCACGGTAGTCCGCTTTTTGTTGAATTTAAACTGATGCTACCACCTGTTAGAAAAATAAGTGTAATTTCGTTTAGTATATGCAATATTCGTGAAAAAACACTGTAGTCCATGTATTATTGTCATTTTAGAACAAGTATACTGGGAAGTTTATGAGTTCGTAAAGTTTAAATTTCGTTTTTCTCAAAATGAATCAAATGTGACTACCGTGGTTTTTCCCCCTGACCCTTCATGTAATACCGCGAGATGAATGCTACTGGTAGGTAACTACAAATTAGTATTTTTTCATAATGCTTTGAGGAGAACTCTGTAAATTGTTTTTTTTCCACGATTGTTTGGAGAACGTGACTTATTTAAATGTTATTAAACTATCATTCATAAATTTTATTTTTTAGAAGTATTTATGACTGTTTTCGAGCAAAAATTTACTACAAATGAGAAGATTTCTATTTTTCTAAATTAGCTGTCACTTAGCTGTAGTACTCAGCGACGAAAAAGTATAATATGAAGTAAAAACACTACATTGATTTATTCCTCGGTACGTCGCAGAAGAAACATTTTTTTCAAAATATTCTGGAAGAAGAGCACAATGCTTTGATTCATAAGCGATTTAAAACATTCTTACAAAGCGAGCGAGAGCTAGAGGGGAAAAAAAAAAAAGAAAAACCAATTCGCTCGTAGAGCATGCAAAAAAGTAGTCGCAAAAAGGGAATATTTTTGTTTTTCCCGGCTGCCACATATTTTTTTTAACCTGATACCAGAAACTTCGCTAAACAATGCACAACGATGATGAAAAACAAAAAGTTATTTATAAACTCCAATAGAATTGGGAGAGTATTTTATTCGCTGCTCTTTCGTTTTTGACGTTTAGTAGTCTTTGGTGGAAAACTTACACGAGCAAATATATCATGAGAGAAGAAATTTGGTGCGATCACCACAAACTCGAAAATGCTTATGAATTTTATCCTTTCTTCGAAATACTAAATACAGAAGAGAGTAAAAGTAACAAAAATCTCGGATCAGAATTATTCTGAGTGACTGTAATTTCCTTTTTATTCATCTAGTTTTTCCAGACGGTTTATTCTTTTCACCTAATCAATCTGATTTTTGATCTGTACAACATCTTACCCACCTACCCCATTTCTGAATTCCAAGACAAATTACCTGCCCAACATCTTGTTTTAAAAAGAGAGCAAAAAAAGAAAAAAAAAAAAACGAGGGTCATTTGTCAACCAACTCCATTAACGACGACGAGTGTCAAAAAACATATCCAAATCAGTGTTTGTACCTCAGAGTCAGAAAAAAAAAATTCTTCGGTCAAAAGTAATATTAATAGTTGAGGGTCAATGTTCAACATTTCCGGAAACCCATTGTTCCATTCCCGATCCGCCCGTACATTAAAAACGGAACACATCAGGGGAGGCGGGGGTGTGTGGGGGAGATAAGGACTCTGGTAGAACTCTCCTGGGAAGGAGATGAAAAACGACTCGCATTCCCAGCGACCTATTGTGTTTTTGGGACAAAAGCGTAAATCTTTACGATGCAGAGAGCTTTATCTTGAGTCTTCTGTGCACCTACCTGCGGAGGGGGTCCGCCGCAGAGGAAACCTAAATCCAGGAATCTCTGTTCCAGATTTATTTTGTCTCCGATATAGATTCATTCCTTGGAGAAGTTGTGGATTATGTTAGGCACGTTGCCAGAATTTCGTTTAGATTTGATTGTGTTGTGAGTGTAACTATTAGTGGAGTGAGTATTTTAATGAATATTAGGTTCAGTGGAAAGTTCCGTCGATTCACGAAGAGGAGGGAAAGGAGGCAATTTTGAATGCATTTAATGATAGTATAATTTCTATTGCTTGTTTTGGCCTCTTGCTACAAAAATGGTAATTTATAAATCCCAAATTTAAAGGACACATTGTTTTCAGTCACTTGAAACTCGGATAGTGTTGTTGGGCATTTTCTTCTTTTTTAAGTTTTTATGCCATATTTTTTTGCAAGTAGAAGGGATCTAGTAAACGTGGGAAATCTAAAAACTGCATTTGGTCTGGCATTGTCGTGATTCAGTTTTATTTGCATCCTGTTGAACATAAACGGCATTGTACTCAAAACCGAAGGGTCCAAGATTCAATTCTTGCCGGTCGAAGATTCATCGTGTTCAAAAATGGTGACAGGGGCACGTACTGGGAGTAACAACTTTTATTAACATGTACTTTTTCTATGCTAGAAATGCGTATTTCAACGGTTTCAATATAGTCAGAATCGTTCCTACAGTTGTGTTTCCAATTATTTAAACTCTTACTAATCTGAAATGATATCGATTTTAATTGCATGACATAATGAAACTCAAAAACATTTTCTTCCATGCACTACATTTATTTTTTTCAGTTATATATATAGAGAGAGAGATCTTATGGAGGAAAATATATCCCACAAAAATCCCATTCGTCCATTAGTTGGTTATTAGTTCGTCCATTAGTTCCTTAGAGCTCAGAAACAAGCGTCTAAAATTTTATTGTTCTTTCAGAATTCTAAATAATTTACACTTTGTGAGGTGTCAAGCTTATAAATCAAGTAATTAAATATACCTAAAATGTTTGCCTTTGTGCGAACTATAAGCTTATAGGCAGGACTGTCATTCCAAATTTTTCCAGTTGGAGGGGGGGGGGAGGGGGGGGGGCTAAAGGTAGGGCAGACCGATCAGCGAATGAACACTTCCAATGAATGAACACCTCGTAATTGTTTCGAACAAATAAGTTTTTGAAACATTTTTCTCAGATGAACTGACAGTAGTAACTTCCTTCTACCCATTTCCAAAAAGAAAACGGTTAGAAAATGCTGCGTTTGGTCTCTGTTTGGGGTGTTCATTTACTTGGTCGAGGCACTTTTTCGCTTCAACTCCCCAAAAAATCCGACGCCTTATTATAAAACAGCTTGTGCAATTTTTTTAAAAAATATTATACACATCATCTAAAGTGTTTTTACTCTACTGTGGCAAATGCTGCAATTTTTAAGGATACTATGAATTTTTGAAAGTTAAATTTCAGTTAAGTTTTCATTCACTGGTCGGTCTATCCTACATGCTCAATTTGTACCAAAAAATAAGCAAAAAAAACCCACTTACAATGAATGTAAATACATTAATTTCCCAAAGCCAGGAATGGATGGGGGGGGGGAGACAATTGATTCCCCTGATCCCTCAAATGACAGACTTGCTTATCAACAGCTGTTTTGTGACAGCAAAAACAGTTTTTACAAAGCAAAAAAGAATAAAAATAAATAAATAAAAATACTACGCTTCTTTTTTTTCTTGCACTGAAATAAAGTTGCTTTGAAATCCTGAAACACATGTCTGCAGTTTTTATTACTATTTCTACACTTTAAACGCTGTTTAAATATCTTTAACTTTTCACATTCCAAATTCTTTTTTTTTATTATTAATGTCCTTATACCCCTTTTAGTTTACGAGCGGGATTTAGTCTCAAAAATTAATCGAAAGTACGCATCATAATCGGAACTTTTAAAGTTTTTAAAAATTTATCGAACTATGAAACACCCTCCCGTAATCGCAGATGAACTCCCAAACCGAAACACTCCCATATTTAGAAGAAAACTCCCTCTCGACGGTTTAACCATAACCGAAATTGTTAACTAGAACCTGTCAGAGAATGTTTTTATTACCACCCGTCAAAAGTTTTAGCAACACATCAATTCCAGAATTGCGAAATTTTTACGATTCCATGCTCCCTAACGCTCCGATGGGCACAGAGACTGCTGAAATATCAGCTGCTATATGAGCGATTCTGTCTGGAGAGGGAGGCGGACTGGGGGGGGGGGGAGGAATCCACAGATATGAGCACCGAGAATAGAACGCTTTTCGGACGGTTCGATGCAGGGGTTTAGAAGAGGAAAGAGCGCCCGTCGTATGGGGTAGTTTTGAATTTCGTCTTTCTCCGACGTTTTACCTGTCTGAAATTATGTGATCAAAATATGATGGGACTTTCTGTTTCAAGTAAGATATTAATTTTATGTTTTTAGAGGAGGTGTAATTTTAATTTTAAGATAGATAGGCAGTTATGAAACATGTTATTTTTTTGAAAGCCCCTTTATTCTTTTGTTCTTGCAGATGCGAAAATCACCTGAAAAACATTTTTATGAAATATGTTATTTTTTTAAAGCCCCTTTATTCTTTTGTTTTTCCACTTGCGAGAATCACCTAAAAAACATTTTTATAATATATGTTATTTTTTTAAAGCCCTTTCATTCTTTTGTTTTTCCTCTTGCGAGAATCACCTGAAAAACATTTTTATAAAATATGTTATTTTTTTTAAAGCCCCTTTATTCTTTTGTTTTTGCACATGCGAGAATCACCTAAAAAATATTTTTATGAAATATGTTATTTTTTTAAAGCCCCTTTATTCTTTTGTTTTTCCACTTGCGAGAATCACTTGAAAAACATTTTTATGAAATATGTTATTTTTTTAAAGCCCCTTTATTCTTTTGTTTTTCCACTTGCGAGAATCACTCGAAAAACATTTTTATGAAATATGTTACTTTTTCAAAGCCCCTTGACTGTTTTGTTTTTAAAAATTTATTTAGCATATGAAAGAATCACTCGTTGTAACATTTTATTGTTCAATTTTATATGTAAAATAAATATTTTTAATCTATAGCTTCTTTATCGGAATTGAAAGACAAATTCAGTTTTTATTTAACTCAAGTCTCGCTAAAAGCAGAAACAAAGAAAAAATTAATAACAGAAGAAAAATTCAAAATTAAAGAAATTTGAAAGAAACTTTTTCGAGAAGAATTAAACTAAGAAAAGAAATATTTGGAGAAAAATGAAGATGTCGATCGTTTGTATCTCAATTTGTTTTATCCACCACCATGATTTTTAAGACAATTAATTGGCTAAATCATGAAAAAAAAGTTTTTTAACTTTAAAATATTTTAATATTAAACTAAGCTGAGCCGGCTTTTACATTCATCCGGAGTGGGTAAGATGGACATGTAGGCCGAAATTTGAGGAGCACATTTTTTTTAGCCATTACAATATTTCCTTAGCTATATGAAAGGAAGTAAAAATGAAGTATTTTTTGATCTCAAATAATTGTTTTTCATAAATTTTCTATTTCACTGCAAGACCTTGTAAACACTTTGTATTTCTCTTGCTTCTTTAATTTTGTCTCATATCTCGTTCTTATAAAAGCATAAATGTGTTTCTCTCGCTCCTGATATCTCTTCATGTGACTTTTTGCTGTTGGAACCTTAAACTGTGTTGTCCCCTAGGTACCTGATGAGGGAGGGTCGTCCGCTGGTGCTGCTGACGCTGGTGCTCGTGAGGACCGCTGGCGGACTCCTACAGGAGACTCACAGCCACCCTCCGGCGCTCGTCTCCCAGGACCTGGACATGGACCCCGGGAAAGCAGGTGAGTGTCCCCTTGCATTTCACAGAGATCCTTACCAGGAAACCATGTGATAGTGCAATAGGGAAAGAAGCTTAACCCATTTATGCCTAGTCGCTTAAAAACGGGACGCTTGTTAGTTACTGCATACAAAAACCTGTAATGGGTATATCCTTTTACTAAAGCTGTTTTTCACAAGTTAAATAGTCCTTCTTCTTGAGAAAACCAATTAGAGCCACTATTTGGACATCAGAGTTTATTTATCGACAACTATTTTCAGACAAGTCAGTCAAGCAACGATCCAGCATGGGTAGCCACAGAAAGTAAGTTTTTTTTTTGCTTACTTTTTTTTGTAACTTATTTTTCATAAAATTAAACTATTTTAAAATGATTTGCTTAAAATTGATCACAGATGCCTTCTGTAATGTTATTTTGCAAACGTAAAGTCAAGTAAGGTCGAATTTTGCTCACATATCTGCAAAATACCCCATAAACATGACGTTAAATAACTTAATAAATATGGCAACGGCGAACTATTTTAAGCCTAAAATGTATGTAAACCATTCCAAGTAAGAGTTTTAAGCAGATAAAAGTTGAAAAAAAAATGTCAAAAAAAAAAATAAATAAATAAACTTGGGCATAAATGGGCTAAAATTAGGAATTGAAAGAGCATAGTAAAACATGTTTCTGGACGCATAATTTGTCTTTTTGTACACCTTATCGAAATATCTACTTATATTAAAAACCGAGTATCTATCTTTCTTTCTTTCTTTCTTTCTTTCTATCTTTCTTTCTAACTATCTATCTATGTCACGCTTCTTTCTCCTGAACGCCGATGAACTGAAAGTCGAACCAGGTACCGATAGATAGGTAATTTTTCAGGCTTCATTAGTTTCAGTTTATATAATTATACGATTTTAATTAGCGAAGATATCAATTAATAAGTAGTCAAGTTTAAAGCGGGGCAATTCCACGGGTAACTGACTGACATTCACAAAGCAAAAAAAAGAAGTATTTTGAAATAAAACACAACAAATCTCAAATTTTACTAATTTATTTTGTCCTGTCTTATTGTACTTTTTAAGCTGAATTTCATGGTATAATTGAATTTTCAAAATATATTTTTAATGATTTTATAAAAATTGCCAAAAATATGGTAACTGACTGACATGAATGCAACCTGTGTGAAAAGTAACACTGATTCTACAAGAGATTTCTCTGAAAGTTGAAGGAAATTTTATTGAATAAAAAATGAGGATCAAAAAGAATGAATAACCTTTCGGACCATGGCAGTTGAGTTTGAAAATATTGCTGCAGTAAAGAATTACAGTAGCTGGAGTAGCTTGGTAACTGACTGACATTCCGGTAACTGACTGACATTTCTGAAATATTCTAAATCAGTGGTTGGAAAAACTACATTTCTTTTGTAGCGAACTACAACTACAACTACTTTGTTATAAATGTAGTTAACTACAACTACAACTACTTTTTTTTAAATGTAGCGACTACAAACTACTTTTGAATTGTAGTCGCTACTTCGCTACTTTTAAAAAAAATAAATTAAAAAAATCATACAAAGTTTGAGGATTCACCGAAAAAATTCCGTAAGTGGCTGCAAGTGGTTTATATTAATAAATTAACTCATTTGAATATTTAATAGAACTCGGAATTGTCTTTGAATTTACATGTTACTTTTCCTCTTTGTTACTTTTTTTTTTTTTTTGCTAAAATTTGTCCTTTTTAGATTTTTTTACAATTTTTACTAATATTCGCCACAAGAAATAATTCAAAAGTTGAAAGATTGAAAGAATTCAACCTTCATTTTTTTTTTTAAATTTCTTGCCAGGGAATATTCAGGAACTTGAAAATTATTTGAAGGAATATAAAACTTATGATGCCAAATAAACCAATGACATCAAACTGATAGAATGTATTTCGTCAAAATGATGCATCGGCTCATATTTTTAAGGTTCTTATTTCTCATTGCGTCCACTGCTGTACTCGCGCAAGATTTGCACCAGTCAGAGTCCATTAAACCTTGTGTTTTTCCTTCGTTCTTTCCTTTTTTTTTTCATTTATTAATTTATTTTTTTAATTTAAAAGTAGTTTCGAGAAATCGCTACAAACTACTATTTTTTTGTATCGCGCTACTCACTACACTACTTTTTTTCAAAAGTAGTGCGCTACGCTACAAACTACTAAAAAATGTAGCTACTACAGTAGTTTCGCTACTTGTAGCGCGCTACTTCCGACCACTGTTCTAAATATACTGATGCACACGTTCAAAATTATACAGTAAAAATTATGAATAAGTCTACAAAAAAGGTAAACGATAAAATTACAGCTGTCAAATTTAACTTTGCTGCAATAAATTATTGTAGTCCTTGCAACAAAGTGGTAACTGACTTACCCCTATCAGGAACTAACTGTTAAATTATACTAATGCAAATGTTCAAAATTATGCATCAAAACCTTTATAAAGATAACACGAAGAATAAAGTAATGGAAGTCCAATTTTTAAGTCAATTATATTTACAATTTTTGTTTCCATAGGATATTCGGATTATGGGTTATGCAGGTTTTGTTAAACGTGTTTTGCTATCAGTCACTCAGTACTTTTTTGAAATTTGCTTAAAGTGATGAGTTTGAACAGTTGAGCATTTGCTGTATTGGCTGTAGATAATTACATTTTCATCTATGGGGCTCTTAAAATAATGCATTTTTCGGATATTCGGAATAGCCAAAATATCACTAAATCTCATTTTCAATTCATTTTTTGTGGAGTGAACATGTTCCTGCTTAACAATAATAAATTGTGTTTTCAGATCTTTCTCTTTTATAGCATTATAAAAGGTTGAGGCAATATTGATGGTTGCTTTTCCACCATGGGCGTCGCTGGCTGCTGAACATTGGGGGGGACTTTGGAAAAAAAGAAATGCTAGGAAAAATTCATGTTTTTTAAAACATGTTTAGAGTTTGCAAAGATCAATGAACATTGCAATTTTCAAATAAGAACCATAAGGAGTCATATTCTGACCCGTCGCGGGGACAAAAAAGTTGGGGGGTGTATGAAATTAACGACTCCTCATTAATTTCAAACGCATCTTAAATACAGAGTGAAACAAATGGGTTCAGCTTATTTCTAAGAGGGAAGTCATGTTGAGAATGTGTTCCTAATCGTGAATATATTATTTACCTAGAAGTAAAAAGGTACGGGGCTACCTCCCCCGGAATATTTTCCGAATTTGTGATCTTAAAAATGCATTTTAGACGATCTTTGGTAATGTTATGGGAGAAGAGATTCGAGTGCGCTCTTCCGTCCATTTTTCGATATCGAAACTTTAAAAACTCAATTATTATCTCAAATTGTGCTATGGAAAGGGGGGATCGGGGATTTTTTTCGAAATTGTATTGCTAAAAACCCAATTTTAGACTATCTTTGTTGATAGTACGCAGATTAGATATTAGAGTTCCCTCTTTTTGGAAAATTATTTAAATTGCAGTCTTAAAAATGCATTCTAAACAATTTTTGACAATGGTAGTGATTGAAGAGGTTCGGAGGCGCTTCTCTGGACATTTTTGGAAATTGAAATTTTAAAAACACAATTATAGATCATATCTGATTGTTTTAGGAAAACGGAGGTGCGGGGGTTCTGCTCCGAAACTTTTTTTGAAATTGTAATTGTAAAAACGTAGTTTTAGACGATCTGCGTTGGTGTTAGGGGAGGGGAGATTTAGGGCCCAACCCGGAACTTTTTCAAAATTGAAGGGTCATCTTTGGTAACTTTAAAAGGACAAATGTTCGATTCAAATTTCGAATTTCGACAAATATTCGAAAAGGGAAAAATTCCCTTTATAACTATTCATCTGGCATTTGATCTTCAACAATATGTGAAAAATGTTTCTAATATTATTTTTTTTTCCTTTTGATTTTTTTTTTAAATTATTGCTTCTTACCCTTCCTCTCCTCCATGCACGCATTTGTTTTTGCTTCAACTGTGCCTATGCTGAGATCGATGCTTTCACCTAATTTTGAAAGTTCCATTTTGAAATAGGCAAAAAATTAGGTTTGAAAATTTCAATTTAAAATAACTTGTGTGCAAGATAAATAACTTGCTTTCTTTAATGATAATTCAGTTCTTTTTAAAGATTTTTATGGAAATGCAGCGATAAAATATTTTGTCGGCTTCAACTTTTAAAAAATAATTTAGTTATCAAAATAATACTCAATTAAGCCAGCCTTATTATTTCATCACTTAAAAGTTAAAACAGAATAGTTTCCACGTAAACTATTTCTTAGTTATTTGAAAATATAATTCTAATTTGGAATAAAAATATCTCGTTTATCAACATTACTATTATTGAATGTTTGCTTTTCAACTCCAATGTCATAAAAATGTATATCAATTAGTAACTACAAAAGTAAGAAAAATTAGTAAGCTAACACGAAAATACAGGTAATTTTCTCTTGTTGTGTGTTACTTAAGTTGTTTAAAAATTTAAATTACTTCGATCAAAAAATTAGCATCTCAAAAAAAAAAAAAGTCAAGTAAATATTTTTACTTTACTTTTAGAACTTAGCACCCAATTCAATACTGCAATTACAATTAGATCATTATTCAATATATAACAGTCTTAGTATCATGCAAAAGTAATGTAAGGAATGAATAAATATATTTTGTTTTCTTCAAAAACCGCGTATTATGAAAAGTTTTTTAAAAATTTTAACGTTAAATGCATATTAATTTTCTTTAAATTCCAGATAAAAAAATGTAAAATTTCAACGTAAAATATAACTTAAACAAGTGTTCATTTTACTCTCAAAAATATATGAAGCAAATTTCAAATTAAACATGCGAATATTTTTCAAAATAATGTGATCATAAGTTCATTACATAAAATTAAATTTTACGAGTTTATTATCATTATTAATAATAGTAGTAGTTAGTGGTATTAATAATAGCATTATTATTTTAATTCTATGCACAGACTCAAGAGCAGTGACACACAACGTTTCTTGGCGATAAATATTAAAGTAGTTACTTCTGCTGTGAATAGATTCTCAAAATAAGTCAAAATCAAACATGAAAGATGCAAGGTGCGGACATTATATTTTGTTCGAAAAATAGCTAAAACAAGATTTAATATCAAGCAGGGCCGGCCCGACGTAAAAATTTCGCACAAGCAGAGAATTATTTGGCGCAACCCCCCCCCCCAACTCCCGTTTTTTTCCAAGCACATATGATTGACCAAGACTATAACAAAAGTTTTTTTTTTTCAAATGAACTGGAATATTTATTTGCATTGTTATAATAATTTTAAAATTAAAAGCAGTGATTTTAAAAAATAAAAATAACAGGAGATTATAAAACTAATAATATAAAAAATAATTAATTAGAGTAAAATATTATTCTTAAAACACCCTCTCGTGTAACATCATAGTAAAATAAAAAGTCATATAAAATGTGCTTATAAAACCACTCTTCTTGCTTTAATTTCTGCAAAATCTTTCAAAATGATGTCCGTACCGATATTGGACAAGATGTCTTTTTTAATAGACAAAGGGGCTAGACTGCATAGTCTTTCCTGTAATATTTTAGACATGAGATGATTTTTTATTATTTTCAGTTTTGAGAAACTTATATGGGTCATTTTCACCATATGCTTACATTTCAAAATTTTTAAGTAATTTTTTTAACTTGCTATTTTCTTTTAGAAATACTAACAGATGCTTAGTCACATATTGTAGGTGTGAAAAAAGTGACTGGTTGTACACTTTGATGAATAATTAAGTATTCAAACGCTTTTGTAAAACTGTAAGTTGCAAGGAAAATTGTCGTCCATTACCATACAAAATCAAAATGAAATCTCACTTTTAAACTATATCATAGAGCCTAGAACCAACTTCATTTGAAATTATTTGCGCCCTGAAGCTTAAAACGATGTTTGTGATGATTGAAATGTTGATCAAAAACTCTATGGTAACGAATCTGACATTTGGTAACGGATTTGACCAGTAACGGATTTGACATTTCAACCAAAATGTCAAATTATGGCTAGGTTGTCGAATTTAAAAATTGAACTACAATATGCATTTTCTTAGAGTTGTATAATGAACAATATTTAGGGGTAAAAGTTTAGAAAAAGTAAAAATTAATACTAAAATCTTTGGTAACGGACTTGACAAAGAATAAAAATACGCACCTGGAAAAAATTTTGTGCGAAACGCCACAGCAATACTTCTCGACTCAGGGAAACAAAATGGTACAAAATAGTTACGTCACTAATTTGTTAAGTCAACTGAGTACGTGTTACCATCGTTTGACTTCAATAAATACATTTTTTAGCTAAAATAATCTTAGGGTAACGGACTTGACAAGAACTTCCGGACAAAATATATTCATACATTTCTTATTGAAATAAAATTACTATTGTCAATATTTATCATGAATACCATATACTAATAGTCAATATATGAAAATAATGTGTCGCATTTACTTTTTTTGACCATTAAGTATAGGAAAAAAATAGTTGAACTTGTGAAAATTGGAAATGGACAAGCGTTTTTGCCTTGATTCTCATTTTTAAAGACTTATATAAAAATAAATAAAAAAATTTCAATAATTTTTTGAGTGATAGAATTTTTTTGGGGGTATTTCTTGCAGAAAATAATTATTCGCATTGAATTTAAAATATAGTTTATGCTTCAAAATTGTCTTTTAACCTCCGGACAGCAAATGTAAGCAAATTTTGAAAATGACCCATATCCCCACTGGCGACTGAAATTAATAACGTTAAGATAATTCGTAAATTGCGAAACAAGATAGGGAAATATGTAATTTTTTTTCCTCACCTGCTTCCCAGCTTGATAGAGCATTAGTAGTTGATATAAAAAAAACTTTTCATAGGCTTTGCCTGTTTTTCACGGGACGCGGATAAAACGTCCAAAACCAAGGGTCCAAGTCCAAGGCTCAAATTCAAAAGGTACAATAGACAGAAGATCCGGCAGACTAAAGAAGGTCCAGATAAGATCCATGGGTCATAAGGTCTGACAGACGTAAGGTCCACAATTTTGGACAGCTAAGACATAAGCTTCAGTTTTCTCAGCAGGGTGGACATAAGGCTTTTACTTCATTCGTTTTTTATTCTTTGTTTCTTGCGCTTTTCGTTTGTTACAAAACGTACCAGATTTTTTATAGTTTTCAAGCATTTTAATATTTTTATACTAATTTCCCTTTGATATTTTAAGCAAAATGTACGTTGGTAGCTGAGCTGCAATCATCACGAAAATATGCGCATGTTATTAAAGAAGGCAACAGCTGTTGAAGGCACTCTCTTGAGGCCAATTGGAAAATGACTAAAAAGAGAGAGAAAAAAAAAAAAAAACAGTACCCATCCAATACTGATCTCTCATTCCTGGGGACCACCCGCAAGCTTGAATTGTCAATTGTCACACGATTTTACAAGATCTCCCCGTAAAATAACGCAAGTTGCGGTGACCCTACGGCGCATCCCCTTAAAAGTTCGGACCCCCTGTGACGTGAGAACCAAATAAAATGCAGCCAATCTCGAATTCTAACGTTTACCAGTAGTATCTATTATCTAACGTAGGATCTTTCTCATGACTATTTACAATACTCCTTCCAGAATCGTAGCAATTTTGTCAACCCTCAACCTTTCAACCACTCATCAGAAGGAAGACGTTTTATGCCTTTTGCCTCTTAATGGCCTTTCAAGCACCTCGGGGGTTGTTTCATTTGCCTCCATTTCTACTGACCATTCAATTGCTTCAAGGTGTGAGGGCCTCGAGAAACGATGTGTGATAGATGAAGTGATATATGCCATTTCTCAAACTCTTCCCCAACAAAGCAATCCGGACATAAATATTTTTGCTCGTTAACGTTGTATTTGTGAGACTGAAGAACGAATAGCTGACTATAAGCCCGATCTCGAAAGCTGTTTGAACTTATAGTCTAAGATCCCACCGCAGTTTATCTACACTCATAGCGTACACTCATCACGTATATATCAGATTAAAGCACATTTTTTTCTGAACGTGATGCACTAAGTCTTCGTATGTAAAAGTGCCCGAAACCTATAGGCAGCCTGGCCTAAACGGGACATATGAATGTAGTATTTCTACACTCATTGGGTACACTCATCACGTATATATCAAATTAAAGCTGAGTTTTTCCTGAACGTGATGCACTAAGGCTGCCTATGTAAAAGTGGCCGCAACCTCTAGACAGCCTGGCCTAAACAGGTCACATGAATGTAGTATTTCTACACTCATCGCGTACACTCATCACGTATATATCAAATTAAAGCAGATCTTTTTCTGAAAGTGATGGACTAAGGCTGCCTATGTAAAAGTGGCCGCAAACTGTAGGCAGCTTGGCATAACAGGTCACATCAATGAAGTATTTCTACACTCATCGCGTACACTCATCACGTATATGTCAAATTAAAGCTGATTTTTCCCTGAACGTGATGCACTAAGGCTGCCCATGTAAAAGTGTCCGCAACCTCTACGCAGCCTAGCCTAAACACGTCACATAAATGTAGTATTTCTACACTCATCGCGTACACTCATCACGTATATGTCAAATTAAAGCTGATTTTTTTCTGAAAGTGATGCACTAAGGCTGCCTATGTAAAAGTGGCCGCAATCTGTAGGCAGCCCTCCTAGCAGGTCACATAAATGTCAAATTCTTCGTTTATGTAACTTATTTAGACCCGGCTGCATACAGGTTGCGGCCACTTTTATATAGGCAGCCTTAGTGCATCACTTTCAGAAAAAAATCAGCTTTAATTTGATATATATGTGATGAGTGTACGCGATGAGTGTAGAAATACTACATTCATGTGACTTATTTAGGCCAGGCTGGCAAGAGGTTGCGGTCACTTTTACATAGGCAGCCTTAGTGCATGACTTTCAGAAAAAAATCTGCTTTCACTTAATATATACGTGATGAGTGTACGCGATGAGTGTAGAAAGACTACATTTATGTGACCTGTTTAGGCCAGGCTGCTTAGAGGTTGCGGCCTCTTTTCCATAGGCAGCCTTATTGCATCACGTTCAGGAAACAATCAGCTTTAATTTGATCTATACGTGATGAGTGTACGCGATGAATGTAGAAATATTACATTCATGTGGCCTGTTTAGACCAGGCTGTCTATAGGTTGCGGCCACTTTTCCAGTGGAAGATTAGTGCATCACTTTCAGAAAAAAATCTGCTTTAATTTGATATACATGTGATGAGTGAAAAAATTTGAGATTTATGTGACCTATTATGCAGGCTGCCTACAGGTTGCAGCCCCTTTTACAGAGGCAGCCTTAGAAGATCACTTTCAGAAAAAAATCAGCTTTAATTTGATATATACGTGATGACTGTACGCGATGAGTGTAGAAATACTACATTCATGTGACCTGTTTAGGCCAGGCTGCCTAGAGGTTGCGGCCACTTTTACATAGGCAGCCTTAGTGTATCACGTTCAGGAAAAACTCAGCTTTAATTTGATATATACGTAATGAGTGTACGCAATGAGTGTAGAAATACTACATTCATATGTCCCGTTTAGACCAGGCTGCCTATAGGTTTCGAGCACTTTTACATACGAAGACTTAGTGCATCACGTTCAGAAAAAAATGTGCTTTAATTTGATATAAACGTGATGAGTGTACGCTATGAGTGTAGATAAACTGCGGTGGGATCTTAGACTATTACAGAGTCCGGGCTGAGCCCGAATCATCTCTAGCAGGCACTGATTAAAAACTTATGTTGATTTTTTTTTTTTTTGCACAAACTTTTAATCGTATGTATGTAATTTAAAATATACTAAATATGTATTTTTATTCCCGTAATTACCTTTCCTTTAAAAGAACTAAAGATGGGATCACCCCAAGAAAAATTCCTCCACCTTAATAAGTTGGGCCCCAGACCTATTCCTGGGGCTCCATATTTCTAAGGGGCCTCAATTTTTTCTAAAGGCATATCACAGCATAAGAGCTATAGGAATAGCACACGTGTATATTTTAAAGAAACATTATTTTAAAAAATAACGATTTATTAATTGGGAAAAAAAATTCTTGAACGAGAATTTTTATTGATTCTTGCAGCTAGTAGATTTACCATGTTTTAACTGTAGGGGCCCCATGACCATAGAAGCCCCGGAGGGGATTCAAATATGTACATGATAAATGATTTATATAGTGCTGAGATGTACAAAGGGGCCTTCAAAAATGCATTTTAACAGACCCCCCAAACCTGTAAATCAGCCACCGCATTTTGCCATTGAATCTTTAGGGGGCCTCCAAATTACTGTGGGTCTTGGGCCCTAAAAATTAGTAATTCGGGTACTGCTTGGATGCAGGGCCCTATTGGGAGCAGTCGTCCTATCAGCTTCAGCCCGAGCCTATAATCCTTAGGTAACTGTTAGTTTCCATGGGTTTTGAGCATTTCTCACTCAAACTCATGACTTTCCTTGGCAACTCCTTAAATTAAAAAAATTTTGGTTTTGAGGATGTGACGCTCCGCCTGAGGCCCCAGACTCGCGCCTCAAGCGCCTATTGGGTAATCTGCTAATGGTAGTGATGGGTTTTGCAGGAGAAAAATGATTGCTCCAATAAGGTTGCTAAAAGCACAAAAAGCATGAGATAGCTGCATGGGAAAATAACTCAGACGGTCTTTCCAATAAATACGGAAGTTTTTGTTATTTTAGTTCAGATCGGAGTTCTAATTTAATTCGATTCAGAAATGAAAGTCCCGATTTTTTTTCCAAAGTTATTATTTTAAAATATTGAGGGGGACTTCTGATGAGTTCAAAATATTGGGGGGGACATGTCCCCCTCGTCCCCCCTGCCAACGACGCCCGTGTTTTCCACGCAACACTTCCATCCATGCTAACCTCTTTACTTGGCCCCCGACTCCATCTACGGGTCCCTTGCCATGTGAAGTGGCAAAAAACTGCCATTCGACTTCGCGAATTTGAAAGTCCTTGCAAAAATATGTGAAGTTGCATAGGTTAAAACGCTGCTTGAACTGACTGGCAGCACCATCAGAAAAAATATGTAACGAGGAAAAGTTCTTAGTTAGTTTCAATTCCTTTATTATTTCCCGAAGGAAAACCTTCACAGCATTCTCATGATCTAGATAGTCTGATATTACTGCGTACGATTTTGTTTGTTTTTGGTCACCTTCTACAAACCAAGAAACAGCTGTAAAATTTTAACTTTTTTATGGTTTCAATGAGCTGTTTGGATTTCATTTTGTTCCTTAAAGCATAAATTTTCTGCAAAATTAATTTGTAGGACTAGCTGTTCAGAATTTAGATCATCCCGTTTTATCTTGAATTCTTCTGATTGCTTTCTCTTTACAAAAACATGCCGTAGGAATGATGGTAGTTTCGCTTTTAAATCATTTATGCAGTCCTCAGTTGTTCCTTCATTGGTGGTTAGTTGGCATTGAGGAGTATTTTTCCACTCCTTCCAAATGCACAGTTCATGATGCTGGTCATCATTTGAATTTAGCCCATTTATCATAGGTCATCTGCTACATTTGCCGTTCATACATATTTTAATTTTCTTCGTCACAGACTGCAGCCTTTATAAACTCTTTTAATTTAGTCGTAACATTCAACCATTTTTCTTTTAAGGCACCCAAAAGTAGTTGAATATTTTCATGTTTTTGGCAAAGACACACATTATGGGGAATGTCTCTTCTTAGTAATGTTTGATTTGGGCGGAGGCTGCTAAACTGGGAATGACCAATCTTAACATTTGTATTTTCTTCACAAAAGAGAGCATTTACCAGTCTTAAAACTCAAGAGTTGTGTTGTTTTAAGTTTGTTTAACAAGAGAAATATTTTCAGTAGTGTGTAATTAAGTACGCTGTAGTTATTTTGAAATTAAATTAAATGTCAGTCAGTTACCACATTAAGTTGTCAGTCAGTTACCATGGAATTTTTTAAGTTCTTGATACAAACTTCAACTTCTGTTTATTCAGTATTTAAATACTCTCAATGTAGGCAGAGAGTATGAATTTTCGTAAGTTTCCATCAAAAATTTTCACGCTCAGGGGAAAATGTTGATTTTTTATGGTAACTGACTGACATTCATAAACTGAATTTCAAACTGTATCTAAACGAAACGCCATAACAATATTTTTTTCAAATAAGACTGTATTAAGAATTTTCATAATGTGTATAACAAATTACCCCACCTTTTTTGTTTAGTTTGATATGTGTTTGGGGGATAAAAACACTAATTACTGTACTCTAAATTATCGAACATAATTCTGGAGAGAAGATGGACATCTCTTTCGGCCTAATTTCAATACAACAGTTTCTAATATAAAATTTAAGGTAGTACCATATTAAAATAGATAGTTTAAGCTTTTAAAGTATATATATTAATTTGCGTTTTGCGAACATTGAAATTTTGATGCTCAGGTTGACATTTTCGTGGAATTGCCCAGCGATTAAGGCAGGAATTCAAGTGAAACAGACGATCGCAAATTACAATCGCTACTGGAAATGAATTACATTAAAACGTTTCTAGATAAAAACATCGTGACGTTAGCATGACGTTTGCCTATGAAAAACGAGCTAGATAAAACGTCACAGCCAACTTAGCGAATAAGAGGAGATCACTGACTGCTTGTGAGCTCTTATTGGCTCCACCCGTAGTGACGTCAGTGCCAAGTTAAGTTGATGATAATGTAATTCACTTCCAATAGCGATTGCAATTCGAAGCGATTGCACTGGTGTTTCACTTGAATCCCTGCCTAAGCCTAATAAATGATTGAACTTCCAAGACATTTCTTACCGTTGCCATTTTGAATAAAAACGTTAATTAAATTATTGAACTGCTTAAAATTCCAAGATATTTATTTCTTACCGTTGCCATTTTGAATTAAAACGTTAATTAAATTATTGAACTATTTAAAATTCCAAGATATTTATTTCTTTCCGTTGCGATTTTAAATTAAAACGTTAATTAAATTGAACTTTTTAAAATGAAAGAGTGTTATTTTTTTCCATTGTCATTTGGAATACGTGTTATAACAAAGTTCTAACAATTGTTTTTATTCTAATTATTAATGACATATTTTTTCTCTGGTACCATTTTGAAAATGTGTTTTTAAATAAAATTGCAATTGCTGTTTTTAGAAGGGGCTTTTTTGGCTGCGATCCAAATATTAAAAGAACTTTTTCGTTTAGAATTTTGCAATTAATTTTACAGGAAGAAAGCGGTTTGCAAATAATTATTTTTGGAAAGGAATTTTATTTGTTATTTAGGGAGAGTGCTAAGCATGCGCTACTTGACATCGTCTTTATTTTTGAGGAAGCATGTGCAAATAATTCGATTGATTCTTTGATGCAGGAAAGCTTTTTAGCGAGCCGCTTTATCGGGGAGTAGTTTATTAAACTTTTCCTTGGTACTTTAAAGGCGAGCCGCCTTGGCGGCGAGTAGTTTTTTGAAACTTTCCTCGCTACTGTAAAGGCGAGCCGCCTTGACGGCGAGTAAACTGTTTAAACTTTCCTCATTACTTTAAAGGCGAGCCGCCTTGGTGGCGAGTAGTTTTCTCAAACTGCCTTCACTACATTACAGCCCGTGCAACGCCGGGCCACGCAGCTAGTGAGGTCTTAAAGTCTGCCCGTAATATCCGTCTTGGGCAGACGGCTGAAGTCAAGTGGACCCTTCCATTTTTCGCCACTTCTTTTCAATTTCGGCGACTTTTCTCAAAATTTCGACAGGCTTTAAGATTTTATATCTCGATAATAACATTGCAAAAAATGAACTGTTGTTTTTACAGTATAATTCTAGCTGCCGAGGTTCCATTTAAAACTAAAATGCACAGTGATAAACTGTAAAACTAGCAATTTCAATTTCTTACTGTAAAGTTAAATTTTAGTTTATTGCCGTAAAATTTAGCTGTATTATACTGTAAAAACAGCATAATACTAACAGCACAGGTTCCAGTTTAAAACTAAAATGAACGACAGTAAACTGTTGAATTAGCAATTTTACCGTTTATTACTGTACAATTAGCAATTTTATAGTTTAGTACTTTAAAAGTGGCAATTCGACAGTTTGGTACTGTAAAATTAGCAATTTTTACAGTTTATTGCTATAAAACTAGCTGTATTGTACTTATAAACAGCATTCATTTTTAGTGAACGGAGGGACGAGGGAAAATAATTTTTGTGTCAAAAAATACTCTGCATATTTTTTCGAATGCTACTTATTTTAATTTTAACATTATTACACTTATCATGTGGTTCCCTGGTTGGTTGCGACTACATCTCTACGTATAAAAGGGTTCGCTTGTGTGCATGTGTGTTTACGTTGTTACACAAAACTATTTCACTTGACGAATTGGAATAATAGAAAATGAAAAAATGAATAAAGCTCAATCATCATTATGTTAGAGAAAACAAGGAAAGCCTCAGTGGAAAATTTGAATACTTTTTTATTTATTCCGATTTGGAGAAATGTTAAAGAAAATTCTCAGAACCAGAATGACTAAGTCCAAAAATGACCATTTTCACTTTTTTGCTTCATTGTATGTAGAACCTTATTCCACATCGACTCATTGAAACAGTATTCTATAAAACAAATTCCTTCACAATTATTTAGCAGCGTGAAAAGAGCGCGAGTCCCATCCTTTGCATGTATTCGACAATCGTTTTTCCCCTCTACTGAAAAATGACGAAAATGGACTTAAGTTAGTCTGGTTCTGAGGTACAGAATTAATCATTTTACATTATTTTAGAGCTATAAAAAATAAAACTGTTTGATGGAATTGAAAAATTTTTTTAGCAATAATTTTACATTCCGTGTAGTTTTCCTACCATAGAGCTGAAATTAATGTGTACTTAATGATTCGTGCTTATTAAAACAAGAATTTAAATTTTAAAATATTACGAGTTAAGATTAAAAGACTTTTAGCAAGAAATGAAAGTATTATTTGCGCAAGAATCGTAAATGGTTGTTGTTGTCTTGTCTATGACAGCGCAGCAAAGTCTAAATGTTTCTAAAAAATTGGAGGAGGATTTTAGCGAATGAGGGAGTTTCCTTCAGTCAAAAGTACTACTTTTTGTTACTGAAATTGATAGAATGATATAAAAAATAACATGGGCCCGGAAATTACTTTAATTTCCCAACAGTTTATTTTATATTAATTTTTTTAAATACTCTACCTTGAAAACGGGGCGTGGTTTTTGTGACGTCAGTGGTGCACCTAACAGCCTAACACCATTTTGCTTGACTTGAGTTGTCCAATCGCAGGAATCGGTGACGTCACGACCTTCGCCATCTCACTACAACCAATTAGATTTCGCGCTTACGTGCACCACTGACGTCATGCGCAGATGTTTTTTTTTTCGGAATAGCATCTGCGCACCGGTTAAAATAATTCATAAAAAATATATAACTGTGTCAAAAAAAAAAAAAAAAAAAAAAAGGTCAATTCCTATGTTTTGAAGCATGCTCTTTCAGAAAAAAATATTTTTGAAATTTCGGAAACTCCCCTATTCTGGTGCTTGAAGACGGTCAAGGATGTTCTCCGTGGGGCACGACATGCATTTAATCGGCTGTACATTTGGACAAATCCAGTTGCTTTTTTGTTTCGAAAAGAGCAAAATGAATTCATACAAACGGACTGTTTAGAGTGCTAGCTGTGTCCTCTTTAATCCTACCAGTAATCTTTTAAGTGTACCAGTTATGCAAGGAAAAAAGCTGAAATGTATTCGACTACAAAGCAGAGGCGGACTGGCCGTAGAGGCCACCTGCCCGCGGGCAGGTGCGCCCTCCGGCCTGTGCGCCCTTGCGCCCTCAAAACATGTGCGCCTTCGTTTTTTTTAAATTTTAAAGGTTTGAATGCAACCCCTAACAGTTTGAACCGTAGCCTACGAAGATTGACGCTCTGCTTTACACCAGCCTGTAATTTTCCCTCAAAAAGCGAGGGACAGGCGCAAGGAATTTCGCCACCAGATGTCGCGTTAACCGGGGCAAACAAAGCGCTTTTATAATGAAACCCTACGGGATTTTGAGTGTCGGACTTGGTATATTTTTCAAAAATTATGGGCATTTTTTTTCAAAATTTCAATTCACTAGCATTGTAACAACTCAGGTTGATCTCCAAAAGCTACTGAAAAGAAATTTTTTTGCTTGGAAATTAAATTAACGCTAGATGAACAGGACTCTGTCAGTAATTGCGCTTCAGATTAAAAAATGAACAAGTTACTTTTGAAAAAGCAAAAAAATACATCTTTTTTTATTACAACATTTTTTCTAGGATTTTCAATCCTATGTGAAGTTATCAGCTGCCACTTAGCTGTTTCTGCGTTTTGCTAAATGCATTTTAAAACTTTAGGACGCAATAAAAATACTTTAAAAACTAATAATGCATCACAAAAAAATATTATTTTCCCACACATATACATGAGTGCAGCAGCAAACAAGTCTTTTGCACTTTCACCCCATGATTTTTTTAAAAAGTAAGTTATTTTTAAAAAGTTATATTAATTTAATACCGTTTTTAATATTTTTAACTTTATTTTTTAAAAAGAATTATGAATTTAAATTTAAAAAATTGAAAAAAACATTTTATTCAGAGAAATAAACTTGTTAAATAAAAAAATAAACGAAAATTGAACAATAATGAAAATGAAAAAATAAATAAATAAATAAAATAAAGATTTAAAAAATCATTAATTTTTAACTCAGAAATATGGGGGGTGGGGCACTGAGGATGGATCCTTTACTTTTGAAAGTGAGAGAGCAGTCATCCTCTTTATCCCCTGTACGAGCCGCCTATGCTTCGAATGTCCCCCCCCCCAAAAAAAAACCCGAGACCCCACCAGAGCTTTTCCTCGTAACAGTTTAGGGGACGGCATTATTTCCCCTTGGCCCATCCGCCATCCCTCAAGCACCTCCGTAAACGAGACTCCCTCAAAATGATATAAAAAATGAACAAACAATTAAAACTAATATTAGCTTGCCTAAAAAATAGCAATAACGCAATCGGTGCCAGGAACACTCCCCCCCCCCCGTTAGTACACCCCGTTAGTCCCACACTGAAATGAGTTCTTTCAAGGCCAAACATTTTTGTATCGGGGCACACTACAAGTAGGTGAATGAGGAGCAAAGTGAAATAGAGGGGCAAAGTGAAATGGTGCAATATTTTCAGTTTGCAGCGCCACGTTTCAAACAATATTTTAACTAAGTTCCTGAACATTTTGTTGATTTCTGTCAAGAACTAAATACTTCTGGAGATCAACGAAAAAACTATACAAGTGGTTTTTAGAATTTGATTCACTTATTGTAATATTCGGAGGTTTCGAAAAATATTTATTGTCATTAAAATTCTTGTATTTATCGTTTTAAGTGCTAATTAGGATCTACTAATATCCAGTGCAGTACTTATTTAGTTCATGTTAAGCATTTTTTGAATTTAAATGCTCAATGCAATTCGTCAAGATGCTCGCTGGGCAAAGTGGATGATGCAAAGTGAAATAACTCATTTTGTTTACTTATTCATTTATGTTTTTTTTTTCACGCTCATTGTCTTACATTACTCTATTATTTGATTGATAAATATTTCATTTACATAAGATGTGTGAAAGTAAACATTATAAAATAACAAGAAACATATCGCTGTGGAAAATGACAAAATTTTAATCTCATGAATAAATTAAGAAAAAAAAAGTGTGGCACTTAATATCTTAAACTAGCTTATATTTAAAAAGAGTGCAAGTTGCTCGGGATAAAAATCTTATGTGCTTTGCCCGTTGGCCCCGTTATCAATATTGTTGGTATTAGATAAAGATAAAAATAGCATCGAATGAATCGGAATGAATTTCATATCAGTTTCAGAGAAGCCTTATCATTCAAAATTCTCATTAAGATTATTATTAAAACAAGCTGCGTGGCCTGGCGTTGCACGGGCTACCTTAGAAATGAAAGCGATGTCAAGTGACACATCCGCTTTCGGCAGAGCAACAAACTCGCCGCCACGGCGGCTCGCTATGGCCAGCGCCCTCTACACACAGTGACAGTTGCCAAAACAATACTTTTAACAAACGCCATGTCTCGAGAAGAGCGAATTTGAAGATTTTTTTAAATTTCTTCCGAATTCTTTTATCAAACCTTATGTTAATTAAAACTAACGAGGCCTGAAAAATTACACTAGGCGTTAAATTCCGTCATTTTCCGCGTAGTTCTGCCATATCTCATAGATGGCAGCACGAGTGAATTCCAAAATTTTTAAATGCGATTTTTACAGAATTTACGAAAAGAATATAGATTGACATTGTGTATGAACTATTTCTGGAATACAAAAGTGGTCAATTAAAAAACAAGGCTCCTGACAAGTTAGTTTCGAGATTTTTAAAAGTAATAACACAAATAACGGGATTAAGGAAATTAAGGATTAAGGAGATAAGGAAATTGAAAACTAACTTCAAAACAACGTTTTGAAAATGGATGAAAATTTTTGAACTTGGTTTTTACTTATTCACTTATTTTTTCGGCACACAAAGAAAATACATGCATACATAAAAACAAAAGGAATTTTAGTTTATATTGTTCATAAGAATAGTGACACATAAACAAATTAATTTTTATTTTTTTTAAGGTGATTGCGAAATCAACGACAAAAATATGGATTGAAACTCTGTTGTAACTGTTTTTCGAACACGAAAGGGGTCAAATTCATAAATAAATCTTTTAATGTTCATTGCTTTTCCTGAGAGGAGAGGGCAGGATTAAAACTATTAAAATTTGATAACACTACAAGTTAGATTTGAGATTTTAATTAGAAATTACACAAATAACTTTTAAAAATATGACATAAAATTGTAAAGATAATTTTTGGACTTCAAAATGGGTGTAATTAATGAAATAACACTTCAGATCCAAATTCTGCTGTTTTCAGCGGTCATGGAGACTAGGCGTTAGATTTTTCTAATTAAAATCTCAAATCTAACTTGTAGTGTTATCAAATTTTAATAGTTTTAATCCTGCGCTCTCCTCTCAGGAAAAGCAATGAACATTAAAAGATTTATTTATGAATTTGACCCCTTTCGTGTTCGAAAAACAGTTACAACAGAGTTTCAATCCATATTTTTGTCGTTGATTTCGCAATCACCTTAAAAAAAATAAAAATTAATTTGTTTATGTGTCACTATTCTTATGAACAATATAAACTAAAATTCCTTTTGTTTTTATGTATGCATGTATTTTCTTTGTGTGCCGAAAAAATAAATCTCCTTAATCCTTAATTTCCTTAATCCCGTTATTTGTGTTATTACTTTTAAAAATCTCGAAACTAACTTGTCAGGAGCCTTGTTTTTTAATTGACCACTTTTGTATTCCAGAAATAGTTCATACACAATGTCAATCTATATTCTTTTCGTAAATTCTGTAAAAATCGCATTTAAAAATTTTGGTAATCACTCGTGCTGCCATCTATGAGGTATGGCAGAACTACGCGGAAAATGACGGAATCTAACGCCTAGTAAAAATTACGATCGATCGGTACCTGGTTCGACGTTCAGCTCATTGGCATTCAGGAGAAAGAAACAGGACATAGATACATAGAAAGATACTCAGTTTTCAAAAAAGTAGAGTACTGTTCATAGCAACCGTATACAACTATTCTCAGGAAATACTGGTTCGAATTAAAAATTCTTTTTGTGTTGAACAGCCCATTTTATCAGGAAGGATTTAGGCTAACTAACATTGCACTATATGTAAGGAGTTATTATTTTAATGTAAGAATGAAGGCTTTCACGGCCGGAGTAAATACTAGTTACGGATTCCGGGCTGTTGTGCCGTGATCTGAATGGCTTTAATCCATACGTTTCGATCGCAACTGCGGCGGTCATCTTCAGTGGGTGTCGTTGATTAATTATCTGATTTATCCCACTGAAGATGACCGCCGCAGTTGCGATCGAAACGTATGGATTAAAGCCATTCAGACCACGGCACAACAGCCCGGAATCCGTAACTAGTAGTTATTATTTTAGTTTAGAAATAGTTCTGGTTGAAAAGCACGAGCGGATTAGTTTCCACTCTCCTCGAGAGATGGCATTCATTGGAAGTATTGTTTTGGCAACTGTGTGTAGAGGTCGCTGGCCGCAGCGAGTCGCCGTGGCGGTGAGTTTTAACGGACTCCGTAATAAATTAGTAATTATTGCAAAAGTTATAAAAACGCAAAAAACATTGCTGAAATTTTATTGAAAGTCACAAAAATTGTTGACGCCATCACTTTTGGGTGCGACCCCTGGGCCTTTTGGTAGTAAAATTTCTCTTTTTCCGAATTGAAAGTAACTCTCTCAAGGTCATACATATTGTTGTCAGAGCCATACTAAAAACACTAAGTTATGTTTTTCAGACAAAAATATATGTTTCTGTGAAAAAATTTCTGAAATTGTACAATTTTTCTACTCAACACAACATCTTTCTGTATTGATAAAGGTGTTTCTTGTAGCTCAAAAACAGGTGTAAGGGATACATAATTTTTGGCAAATTTGCACTTTAAAAACATTTTAAAAATCTGTCTTACACAAAAATGAATATTTTACTACAGTTAATCGATTTATCAATAACTTCAGTTAATAAGATAATAATCAATCGTTTAGGGGGGTCAGAAATGAACGATTCCTCAATCGATTCTAGGAAATAAGTGTTTTTTTTTATTCAGTTTGTATGGTTTTTTGTCGCTTTTCGATGTAATATGAATTGAGTATTTCGCCCACTTTCCCATTTGAAAAAATTCGCTTTGTATCCATAATTTAAAAATTTTCTTGCTTTTTCTGTTTTTGTGAAAAAAATAGAATTGAAATTATCTAAAAGTGCCTTTAAAAAAGTAAAAAAATTTTTTATGAAAAGTGAAATGAGATTTTACGAATATACAAGTCATCAATCAGCAATCAGATTTTCTAAATCAGTACTGGGTCATTCCATTTTAAATCAACAAATTTTCAAAAAAGTTGTTGCATCACCATTTTTGATTTTGATGAAAATTTGCATGTGTATTCCTTTTACTTCCCAGAGCTCAAAACAGTGTTCATTTTATTTTTAAAAAATTCACCCTTTGATATATAGGCCATTTTTGTTGATGGCAACAGCGAAAATCGGGCGTTTTGATGCTTTGTCTTATGAACTATAACTTTTTTTCTATCAAAGATTTTGAGCTCAAATATAGCTCATTGGAAAGCTAAGAAAAAGATCTTTTTATATATGCTATCAATAAATTTCAGATTTAAAAAAAATATTTATTTTTTCAAGGTCAAAGTTCACGACGAAAATAACATTTTTTACTACTTTCGAACATTAAAAAACCCATGAAGGGTTCAAAGTAACAAGCCGATTTTTTCATCATATATTCATAGTCATGGTTACTTACTGTATAAAAAAAATTGGCTTGTTACTTCACCCCCTTTATGAGATATGCCCCCCCAAAGTTGTACATTTTTTAAAAAATCCAATTTTCAACGCTAAAAAAATGCATGTGGGGGGCAAGATAAAAAAATTTTTATATGTGGTATTTTAAGTACTTTTTACCAGCTTTCTAATGAAACAAAAGTTGCTTTGTTATTCAAAGGCGTTTGGCAGATATAAGGGACTGAACTTTCAAAAAATTGCACAAAAACAACACGATTATTTTCATTTTTTTAAATCTTTTTTTTTATTTAAATGTAATTATATACCTTATTCTTTGCTTTAAATGCTAAAAAAAGACTAAGAAGAGCAATGAAGAAACATATTTAAAGTTTAATAAGATAATTTAATATTTTTAACACCTGGGAATATAGAATACCACTAAACTTGTCTGATTTTTAAACATCTGATTGCTACCTACAACAGGACTGAGCATTTCTCAACTTGTCCAGGTTTGTTCATACCATGTGGTCATCCTTGTTCTGGCTTGCTCTCACATGTGTATCTTAGTTGTCTTTCAAATTCTGAAAGAAGTAGGTTGTTGAGCTAGTGTTTCTGATGTAAAATCTTGTGAAGCTGATGTGATTTCTTTTCAATTCAAGTTCATTCATATTCACAGAATGTTTTGTTAAAGGTAAAAGAAGAAATTCTTTAGAATCCTTAAATATAAATTTAAATTTGTCTTTCTACATGTAAACTGTGAATAAGTTATGGATAACCCTAAATGCTCCATAGGAGTTTTTGAGAATGATGATTGTAATATTTTAAGTTACAGTAGGGATCTACTGTAAATAGTATTTCTGAGTAGCAGTGAGTGAATGATAAAACTTTACTGCACCTGAGTACTGGGTGTAAAACTATTGAAACTGTTTGTACCTACCATGCAAAAAAATTTCTTGCCAAATTTTGCTACCTTTATGGAACTTCTTGCTGGTAGGTACAAACAGTTTCAATAGTTTTACACCTAGTTCTCAGGTGCAGTAAAGTTTTATCATCATCACTGTACTCAGAAATACTATTTACAGTAGACTGCCTACTGTAACTTAAAATATTACAATCATCATTCTCAAAAACTCCTATGGAGCATTTAGGGTTATCCATAACTTATTCACTGTTTACATGTAGAAAGACAAATTTAAATTTATATTTAAGGATTCTAAAGAATTTCTTTTTACCTTTAACAAAACATTCTGTGAATATGAATGAACTTGAAATGAAAAGAAATCACATCAGCTTCACAAGATTTTACAGCAGAAACACTAGCTCAACAACCTACTTCTTTCAGAATTTGAGAGACAACTAAGATAAACATGTGAGAGAAAGCCAGAACAAGGATAACCACATGGTATGAACAAACCTGGACAAGCTGAGAAATGCTCAGTCCTCTTGTAGGTAGCAATCAGATGTTTAAAAATCAGACAAGTTTAGTGCTATTCTACAGGTAGTTATCAAAATAATGGAAACACTTGAGATTCATAAGAAAAATCTACCGTTCATCGCAAATAAGCAATCAATTGTTCTGTAACTTTAGTAATACAAAATATAGACTTCAGCGGACATTTCCACATTGAAATTAAATCACTCATGCATTCGGGGAACGACAAGAAGGGGGGTCGTAAGAAAAACCGCTTTTTGACCATAACTCTTCGAAAATAGCTCGGAATAAGCTGTCAATTTCAGCAATTAATTAGCATACTATGTATAATTACTGTACAAATTTTTATGAACGTACTACTTAAACTTCCGAAGATATAAAACATTTTTTAAAAAACGGCAATTTTTTTTAAAGGGTTTTTGCTCATAACACGCAGAGTTTTTGATCAAACCTTATAAAAACTTCAGGAAAGATGACAAAATACAAGAGAAATAACATACTAAAACGGTAAATAAAAATATTAAAAATTCAATGAGATATGAACGTTAGAAGGAAATAATTTTTCACAGCGCATGCGCGAACGACAGAAATGTATAACTGTCTAAAATATTGTACCCTGATTTATACTGCATCTTATAAAAAAAGTTCCAGTTGAATATCATGAAAATTGAAAAAGATATCAGCGATCTAGTAAGCTGTATTTCATTCATTCGCAGACAATACATAAGTAGTGAGGGCCTGTCCTCAAAGAGCTATTTTTAAATTAAAGGTGATTGCGTCATCGCTCAAAACCAACGTTTCAGAGGGTGTTCGGATACTTTTGGCCACCTACGTGTAAGGTCTTTTTGGCCGAATAGGCGAAATGTGACTTCTATGCCGAATATAAATTTTAAAACTGTGTACAATTAAACATTGAAAAAAATGCTCGATTATCACCACACTATTTGTGGACAACCCCCCACCATTTATGTATTGTCTACGAATGAATGAATTACAGCTCACTAGATCGCTGATATCTTTTTCAATTTTTACGATATTCAACTGGAACTTTTTCTATAAGATGCAGTACAAACCAGGCTACAATATTTTTGTAGTTATAAATTTCTGTCGTTCGCGCATGCGCCGTGAAAAATTATTTCCTTTTAACGCTCATATCTCATTGAATTTTTAATATTTTTATTTACCGTTTTAGTATGTTCTTTCTCTTGTATTTTGTCATCTTTCCTGAAGTTTTTATAAGGTTTGATCAAAAACTCTGCGTGTTATAAGCAAAAACCCTTCAAAAAAAATTGCCGTTTTTTAAAAAATGTTTCATATCTTCGGAAGTATAAGTAGTACGTTCATAAAAATTTGTACAGTAATTATACATAGTATGCTAATTAATTGCTGAAATGACAGCTTATTCCGAGCTATTTTCGAAGAGTTATGGTCAAAAAGCGGTTTTTCTTCCGACCCACCTTCTTGTCGTCCCCCGAATGCATGGGTGATTTAATTTCAATGTGGAAATGTCCGCTGAAGTCTATATTTTGTATTACTGAAGTTACAGAACAATTGATTGCTTATTTGCGATGAACGGTAGATTTTTCTTATGAATCTCAAGTGTTTCCATTATTTTGATCACTACCTGTATATTCCCAGGTGTTAAAAATATTAAATTATCTTATTAAACTTTAAATATGTTTCTTCATTGCTCTTCTTAGTCTTTTTTTAGCATTTAAGGCAAAGAATAAGGTATATAATTACATTTAAATAAAAAAAAGATTTAAAAAATGAAAATAATCGTGTTGTTTTTGTGCAATTTTTTGAAAGTTCAGTCCCTTATATCTGCCAAACGCCTTTGAATAACAAATCAACTTTTATTTTATTAGAAAGCTGGTAAAAAGTACTTAAAATACCACAGATAAAAAAATTTTTATCTTGCCCCCCACATGCATTTTTTTAGCGTTGAAAATTGGATTTTTTAAAAAATTTACAACTTTGGGGGGCATATCTCATAAAGGGGGTGGAGTAACAAGCCAATTTTTTTTATACAATAAGTAACCATGACTATGAATATATGATGAAAAAATCGGCTTGTTACTTTGAACCCTTCATGGGTTTTTTCACGTTCGAAAGTAGTAAAAAATGTCGTGAACTTTGACCTTGAAAAAATAAAAATATTTTTTTAAAATCTGAAATTTATTGATAGCATATATAAAAAGATCTTTTTCTTAGCTTTCCAATGAGCTATTTTTGAGCTCAAAATCTTTGATAGAAAAAAAGTTATAGTTCATAAGACAAAGCATCAAAACGCCCGATTTTCGCTGTTGCCAACAACAAAAATGGCCTATATATCAAAGGGTAAATTTTTTAAAAATAAAATGAACACTATTTTGAGCTCTGGGAAGTAAAAGGAATACACATGCAAATTTTCATCAAAATCAAAAATGGTGATGAGCACCCCATTTGTTGATTTAAAATGGAATGACCCTACTTCACAACTAGTGGTCCAGTAAACCGCTGCCGGTCAGCACAAAAATTGACCGGTATCCATTATTTTTGCTAGTCTAAGCTTGAAAAAAATTCCTTACTCAGGTTTTTTGAAAGGTAAATTAACAAAATAATACTGATAATATCATGGACATCTTTTATGTAAATTTTGTATTCCATTTTTGTGACTTTCAATAAAATTTCAGCAATGTTTTTTGCGCATATATAACTTTTGCAATAATTACTAATTTTTTACGGAGTCCGTTAAAACTCACCGCCACGGCGGCTCGCTGCGGCCAGCGACCTCTACACACAGTTGCCAAAACAATGCCTCCAATGAACGCCATCTCTCGAGGAGAATGGGAACTAATCCGCTCGTGCTTTTCGACCATTATTATTTCTAAACTAAAATAAT
The DNA here is from genome assembly GCA_038373865.1 of Uloborus plumipes. Lineage (NCBI taxonomy): Eukaryota > Metazoa > Arthropoda > Arachnida > Araneae > Uloboridae > Uloborus > Uloborus plumipes. The sequence goes on along the minus strand of JAXGGA010001756.1, from coordinate 19,426 downwards.
AACTTCTTACATACAGTGCAATGTTATATAGTCTAAAGCCTTCCTGATTAAATGGGCTGTTCAACACAAAAAGAATTTTTAATTCGAACCAGTATTTCCTGAGAATAGTTGTATACGGTTGCTATGAACAGTACTCTACTTTTTTGAAAACTGAGTATCTTTCTATGTATCTATGTCCTGTTTCTTTCTCCTGAATGCCAATGAGCTGAACGTCGAACCAGGTACCGATCGATCGTAATTTTTCAGGTCTCATTAGTTTTAATTAACATAAGGTTTGATAAAAGAATTCGGAAGAAATTTTAAAAAAATCTTCAAATTCGCTCTTCTCGAGACATGGCGTTTGTTAAAAATATTGTTTTGGCAACTGTCACTGTGTGTAGAGGGCGCTGGCCATAGCGAGCCGCCGTGGCGGCGAGTTTGTTGCTCTGCCGAAAGCGGATGTGTCTCTTGAAATCGCTTTAATTTCTAAGGTAGCCCGTGCAACGCCAGGCCACGCAGCTTGTTTTAATAATAATCTTAATGAGAATTTTGAATGATAAGGCTTCTCTGAAACTGATATGAAAATCATTCCGATTCATTCGATGGTATTTTTATCGTTATCTAATACCAACAATATTGATAACGGGGCCAACGGGCAAAGCATATAAGATTTTTATCCCGAGCAACTTGCACTCTTTTTAAATATAAGCTAGTTTAAGATATTAAGTGCCACACTTTTTTTTTTCTTAATTTATTCATGAGATTAAAATTTTGTCATTTTCCACAGCGATATGTTTCTTGTTATTTTATAATGTTTACTTTCACACATCTTATGTAAATGAAATATTTATCAATCAAATAATAGAGTAATGTAAGACAATGAGCGTGAAAAAAAAAAAACATAAATGAATAAGTAAACAAAATGAGTTATTTCACTTTGTATTATCCACTTTGCCCAGCGAGCATCTTGACGAATTGCATTGAGCATTTAAATTCAAAAAATGCTTAACATGAACTAAATGAGTACTGCACTGGATATTAGTAGATCCTAATTAGCACTTAAAACGATAATTACAAGAATTTTAATGACAATAAATATTTTTCGAAACCTCCGAATATTACAATAAGTGAATCAAATTCTAAAAACCACTTGTATAGTTTTTTCGTTGATCTCCAGAAGTATTTAGTTCTTGACAGAAATCAACAAAATTTTCAGGAACTTAGTTTAAATATTGTTTGAAACGTGGCGCTGTAAAACTGAAAATATTGCACCATTTCACTTTGCCCCTTTATTTCACTTTGCTCCTCATTCACCTACTTGTAGTGTGCCTCGATACAAAAATGTTTGGCCTTGAAAGAACTCATTTCAGTGTGGGACTAACGGGGTGTACTAACGGGGGGGGGGGGAGTGTTCCTGGCACCGATTGCGTTATTGCTATTTTTTAGGCAAGCTAATATTAGTTTTAATTGTTTGTTCATTTTTTATATCATTTTGAGGGAGTCTCGTTTACGGAGGTGCTTGAGGGATGGCGGATGGGCCAAGGGGAAATAATGCCGTCCCCTAAACTGTTACGAGGAAAAGCTTCAAAGATTTTCTCTTTCACTTTCTGGTGGGGTCTCGGGTTTTTTTGGGGTGGGGGGGGGGGGACATTCGAAGCATAGGCGGCTCGTACAGGGGATAAAGAGGATGACTGCTCTCTCACTTTCAAAAGTAAAGGATCCATCCTTAGTGCCCCCCCCCCCCCATATTTCAGAGTTAAAAATTAATGATTTTTTAAATCTTTATTTATTTATTTATTTATTTTTTCATTTTCATTATTCTTTAATTTTCGTTTATTTTTTTATTTAACAAGTTTATTTCTCTGAATAAAATGTTTTTTCAATTTTTTAAATTTAAATTCATAATTCTTTTTAAAAAATAAAGTTAAAAATATTAAAAACGGTTTTTAATTAATATAACTTTTTAAAAATAACTTACTTTAAAAAAAAATCATGGGGTGAAAGTGCATAAGACTTGTTTGCTGCTGCACTCATGTATATGTATGGGAAAATAATATTTTTTTGTGATGCATTATTAGTTTTTAAAGTATTTTTATTGCGTCCTAAAGTTTTAAAATGCATTTAGCAAAACGCAGAAACAGCTAAGTGGCAGCTGATAACTTCACATAGGATTGAAAATCCTAGAAAAAATGTTGTAATAAAAAAAGATATATTTTTTTGCTTTTTCAAAAGTAACTTGTTCATTTTTTAATCTGAAGCGCAATTACTGACAGAGTCGTGTTCATCTAGCGTTAATTTAATTTCCAAGCAAAAAAATTTCTTTTCAGTAGCTTTTGGAGATCAACCTGAGTTGTTACAATGCTAGTGAGTTGAAATTTTGAAAAAAAATGCCCATAATTTTTGAAAAATCTACCAAGTCCGACACTCAAAATCCCGTAGGGTTTCATTATAAAAGCGCTTTGTTTGCCCCGGTTAACGCGACATCTGGCGGCGAAATTCCTTGCCCCTGTCCCTCGCTTTTTGAGGGAAAATTACAGGCTGGTGTAAGGCCCGAACTCCACATGAGCAGAAAACCGAAAGCGTACACAGAAACAGAATTTCCATTTCAGTTGAGTTTCCGCCGAACAAGTAATTTTCAGAGCAGAACAGCAGTGCGGATCCGATGGCGGAATCCCAGAGATCTAATCCTTCAGAATTTGAAAACGGGCTCCTATTGGTTGTTAAAAAGCGGAATCAGCGAGCAGCGGCAGAAAAGCTGTAATTTTTCTACTTCCGAGTCTGCCGCGATTCTGCGCAGCAGAAAGGGGAAAACCTGATTTTTCAGTTTCTGCTTTCTGTTTCCGTCGATTTTCCGCTTATGTGGAGTTCGGGCCTAAAGCGGAGCGCGATCTTCGTAGGCTACCAGAGGCGGACTGGCCGTAGAGACCACCTGCCCGCGGGCAGGTGCGCCCTCCGGCCTGTGCGCCCTTGCGCCCTCAAAACGTGTGCGCCTTTGTTTTTTTTTAAAATAATTTTAAAGGTTTGAAAGCAACCCCTAACAGTTTGAAAGTCCCCCCCCCTACACTGCCTGTGCGTCTTCAATTTTAGTTACTTACTTATTTTTTACTTTTTTCCCGTTTGAAACATGTAAAGTAGTCAATTAAGCGTTATCATAAGGCTGTTCTTATTGTACCCCAGAAGTGATAAGTGTTCTTTAAGGGAGATCTCATCCAAAGTTAGCGCTCTCCGGTCTGTGTGTCCTTGCACCGTGAACAAAGCCCCCCCCCCCTTTTTCTTTTTAATATTTACGTTCGAAGCATGGAAAGTAATCAATAAAAGATTGAAGAAAATGGTTATACTCAATAATGTACCTGTTATAATTAACGTTTATTTATTGCATCACAGACGTGATAGGTTGTCGGAAAGGGGGATCTTTGAAAAAAAAAAAATATATACTGCACCTTCCAGTTTGTACGCCCTTGCGCCCTCGAACCTGTGCGCCTTCGTTTTTTCCCACCTTACTTTCCGACGGGATGAAACAAGGCAGTCCAGTCGGGGGGGGGGGGGTTTAATCCAAAGTGAGTGCTCTCCGGCCTATGTATCATTGCACCCTCGAATCTAGTTGACTTGGGTGCCCTCCCCCCCCCCTTCTTTTAATTCGAAGCGAATGAAACAGTCTATAAAAGTTTGCTGCAGATTATAATTAATATTGTGCTTATAATTCACTTTAATTTATTGCCCCCCACCCGCCCCCTGAGGTGATAGGTAGTCTGGAAAGAGGACCTTTAACCAAAAAAAAAAAAAAAAATCTTCCTCTGGGCTATGCGTCTTTGCGCCTTCGAACCTGTGATCCTTTTGTATTTTTTTTTTTTTTTTAAATTTTTTACTCGAAGCACGTGAAGTACCGTCAGCTGGGGTAACATTGGCCCAAATCTAAAGATTTGTAATAGTTTTATCAGCGATATGTCTTTTGACATTGATTATATTAATTTTCAATACATCTTACTGTGTAAACAAACCTTGTATCATTAAATTAAAACCATATTGAGACCTCTCAATCATTTTGCAATATTATACTGCATTTTTTTAATGTTTGGGCCAAAGTTGCCTTGAATTGGGGAAACTTTGTCCCATACTTTTAAACCATATAAAACCTGCGATTAGTATAGGTTGGGCTAAAGTTAGACAAGATAAAATTACCACCAGACACATTAGTTTGTTGTTTTGCCTGCTTTTAATTCGAAAACATCCATGAAATGGGTAGAAATAGGAATAAATGAAACAAACTTCATTTTAGGGAAAAATATTGTATTGTACAAAAATAAAAATCCAATTCAATTACAGGGAACCCATAGTCTGCAATTTTTATTAAATGTTGTTCGAAAACACGCTCTTCTTCATCACTAAAGATTCTTGCACGTCCCACATTTTTTGAATGAATCCCTTTAAGTTTGTTTTTTATTGTAGAACTAGGTATATTATACATGTTTTCTGCAGCTCTTTGGGTTAAGGCACCAGACTTAATAGCCTCTAAACACTCCTCTAACACTTCTGATTTGTAATTGGCCTAATTTCTGGTACCAAGAGGTTTTATCCGATTTCTCGGCATTTTTCCTGAAAAAAATCCAGTGTGCTTAAAATAAAAAGCTAAAAACTAGTGCTTAAAATAATAATAAAAATATTTTAAGTGGTTTTGTTAAACAATCTGCTTATAAAATAGGTACCAATCAAGTTTTATATCGAAAAAATTGTACCTTGGGGTAACTTCAGGACAGCCACCATCTTGGGCCAAAGTTACCCCAACTCTGGGCCAAAATTGTCATGAAATAATAAAATCGAATTATTTTGTAAATAACAAAGGTAACAGCATTATTACACCAAAAATACTTGAAACAATTGAATATATGATATCGTTATACACTTACCTACAAGTAGCTTTTCAAGAATTAGCGTTCACAAGTAAAAGTTGAGAGACAACAAATTTTACCACTTTCTCAAAGTGAAGATGGAGCAGCACTAGAGTGAATATGATATATAGAAATAACCTCCACTTCATGAACAGTAAAGCCAGTGGTGCTACCTATCCAGTAAGGCATTGTCTGGGCCGATAACTCATCATTATGATTACAATACGGGACAACAAAACTTTTTCTAACTTTGGGCCAATGTTACCCTCAAAGGGCCAATCTTACCCCAGCTGACGGTATTTAATAAAAGTTTCAGAACAAGGTTCAAATGAATAGCGTAAAAAATAAACTTTGAATTCATAGCGCCTCAAAAGGGATAGGTAGTATGGTCTTAAACCAAAGTGAGCGCTCTTATTTTTGTGCGTTTTCCTCTCTTTGTGTGTGTGTGTGTGTGTGTGTGTGTGTGTGTGTGTGTGTGTTTGTGTGTGTGTGTGTGTGGACGTGTGTGTGTCAAGTCAAAGTGTCAATCTACCTTGATTAAGGTTATGAATTCATGTGTGGTGATGCTGGTTAGAGAAATCGGTTGGCAAAAGATTCTTCAGATAGGTATTTTTATGATGTTAGAAAGCTGCATGAGTAAGCAATTGAATTGTATTGTACTGAAAAACATGTACTACCGACAAAAATGTTTAGTTTTTCCTAAAATAAAATTAAATAATGATTTACTGAATATTGTGTACTTGATTGACTGGCTCCTCCCTATTTTCATGAGCATTTTAATAGTAAGCGGATCATCAAAACAGCAGTAAGTAAGTAATAATACAGCAGATAATAAATACCCTTAAACAGCTGAATCTATATATGGGCGATTCTCTGTAAACTCGTCATTTTTCACACGAAATCTGTCCGGGCACGGTTTTTTGAAATGTTCGTATAATTATAATACTATTGCTCAGAAAATGAATCTATTACTTTGGTTTGAAAGAGGGCCAATTGAAGTTTGTGTTTTTCTGATAAATCATGATAGGGGGTAAGTCCCCCGCCTAGTATAACTAGGCAGGGGACTGTGCCAGGTGACTGTGTTTTTGCTCTTTGTTGTGCAATATCTGCAAAACTATTGGAACATAATTAGTTTTGAGACTACCTATAAATTTAGGCACAAATCGTGGGCATAATAACTAATATGTTTTATAATTAAATTAATTGACATTAATAAAATCACTTCCCAGAGGACTGTTTTCGCAACGACCCTGATGCCTACTTTCAACACAAATGTGGCTCTCAAACTAAGCAAAGTAGCGTTTCAACACCGTTCTCGGTGATTTCGGCAAATTCACACTGATTACTTTAAACTTCATACTAAAAAGAATTTGCAAAAGTTATAGATTTTTCGTATTACAGCTTTGAATTTGTTGCAGGGGACTGTTTGAAAAAACTCCGGACAGAATTTACATGACAATTTTAAGTTTTAGAAATACGTAATTATACCTTATTTCATGAGAAAAATATAGCTTCATTATTCTATTTTTAGATATTAATTGCCAAATTTGTGTAGTGCTAATAGATTTTTTGAAATACTATCTTTAACAGTTAGATTATGGGATTGGGACAACCAGGGGACTGTGTTTTTGGCGCTTAGATAATTTATAGAAAAAAAAATTAAATTGTTATCACTCCAAATATAATTGGGTCACAAAGTATTAATGCTTTACTTGTATTAAGAGCGATAATTACTTTATTACACTTTATAATTTTTAAAATACTCAGTCCGGACAGCCAATTACCGGTTTAGAGAGAATCGCCCATATGCGTACACCATAATTCTTTATAAATCGCACAATTTTTCGAAGGTAAACAATAAATTAAAAAAAACAATTTCTGTATTTTAAGCACAACAGTAAATATGTAACCATTTAGAGCAGGATGAAGCTCTGTTATGAAGCCCATTTATTTGTGAATAATGGTTAAAATTGTATTTTATTTAAATCTATATACGTGTTTCATGGTGTGCATTATAACGATCCTTTATTGTATTACAAGATCGGTTTTAACACAATGAGGAGTGCTCACAAATTATTATTTTTTTTTTTCAAACTTCCGAATTTACATGACTTATCTGACTAATGAGAGACAAGTTTAGAAAGTACTAGCAATGGTTTTGGATGGTTAAACTCATAACAGTTTGGTCAGATTCTTAATTTGTTTAAGAATACAGAATCTAGAATTTTTAAAAGCATTTGAGACAGAAATCACAAATAAGTAATGCAATTTTTGTTAAGCTTCAGAGGACAAAGAAATTGTAGCTAAAGAAGTAACTTTAATTTTTTAATGAAAATAAACGCGTTTAAAATAGAGCGAGATGTATTTCTGTGAACTGAAAGTTTTATTTATTGGTGTATTACTTTAAAGGATTTTATCGTTTTAGCCTTAAATCAATTTAACACAGATGATTTTATCTAGATTTTGCTTTTCTTATTATTTATGCTTTATTGGAGACCCTGCATGAGAGTAAGTAAAAAATTTCCATAAAACATTTCATAATGTAACACGCTCGTAAAAACTATAACTTTAATTGAGAAATAAGAGGAATAAACTTCGCCATTGTATATTACTAGCTGTTTTTTCAGGCATTGCACGGTCTACCGTGAAAATAAAAGTTTTGCCAAGAGACGCATGTTCACTAATAAGGCTCAAATAAAAGAAAAAATTGTGTACAATTTCACGCCAAAGTGAAGGAATAGCTATTTCAAAAGTTAAATTGAGACCAAACACACCTATCTCCCCCTCCATATGAAATTTCTGAGTATTGAAAAACCTTTGGGACAAATTTGGCAAAGATCCGACGGAAACTTATTGTTGTTATTTCCACAATATAATCCTACGAAACTGGCTAATAGGCAGAATGACTCAAAATTTTAACTTAGACCTCTTTGGATTTTTTTGAGTTCCGATGTTCCAAAAATCTTCAATGTGAATTTCTGAGCAGCAAAGGACTTTAGTACGAAATTTGGTAAAGATCCGGCGCAAACTGTAGATTTGTATAAGAAGCATACACACCCGCACCCAAATATTCACACCCATTTATTATGCAGGTTTAACTTATAATTTAACTACGGTATACTCCCAATTAACCGCGCAATTGGGTGGCACGGGTATCGCGGATAACGAAAAAAGGCTAAAAATAAGTGATAAAAATTGTTTTGTTTAAAATTAATCGTATTGTGTATAAAAAGTGTTACAATGAAGTTAGGAACAGGATTACACATTTGTCTTGTAAGTTCTGAAGCAAATACATCTATAAAGGAATAGTAGTTGCGATAACGCCAGGTGAAACAATTTATTCGACAAAGCACTCTTCTGTAACATATATTATACCAAACTTAATTTTGCTGTTAAAAAAAAAAAAAAAAAAAAAAATCGAGACCCTTGCGGATAATTCCCGGAGAAAATGTGTGTGTGTGGGGGGGGTACTATTTTGAAGGACGCCCTTTGGAGATTTGGGTTAGCGCCCTCCTGGGGGAGCCAGTCCGCCCCTGTAGGCTACGGTAATACAATATTAAATTCTTGTCCAAAAACCAGCATTTTAATTGGAGAATCTAATTTTTGAGCACAAAAATTGAAGGTGGTATTTTTCATTAATTTTCGAACTGAGCACACAGTTGTTCGATACCGGAAAGAATCATTTTTCAATATCTCCCCCCTGAGATCAAGTATTTGAGTAAAAAATAATATAATTAATTTCTTTTTTTATGAATGTCGTTTGCTATATTTGAGATTAATCACATCTTCGGAAGCAAAATGCCTACGTGCAGCCCCGAGATTGCCACACATTGATATCGAACGATTTTGGAATCAATCGAAAGAAAACTTAAAACGAGCCCCCTTCTTCCACTCACCCCTTTTTTCGATCATTAAAGCGAAGAATGCGTTCCGCCGCGGGCCATTTTCGCGGGCTGCTTGTAAGAGCAATAAAAATTCCCCACATCCTCAACGTTAATTACTGCATAAGTAGTGGGGGGCCCATCTCCTCTGCTCTTTCCCGCACATTCCCCCCTTTTAATGTGACCTTCGACTCTGACGACACGAAACTGAAGTGAACCAAATAAAGGATTTTGTGAAATTTATCAGATCATCTTTCTCTGCCGGGTATCGAATCTGTCTAGGGCGAGAACGCCTCTTCAGGGGTGATTGTGAGTTCATGAAAAAATACCTGAAAGTTTTGAAGAGAAAATGTGTGTGTGGGGGGGGGGGTGATTTTTTCAAAAACCAAGGCCCTTATTATTTAAGCATACCTAATTTTATAATTATACGTTCAAAATAAATTGCCTTTCATAAACAAACAAGACACATTTCATACATTCGAATAGTTTCAAATAGTTTTTAGTTAAAAAAATAGAATGGCATCTTAACATTTTTGTTTGATGAATGTTATTAGTAATTATCGGAAAATCACCGAAAATTCGAAAAATAAAAAAAATACCGAAATTTGGAAGATAAAAGCATAATTAAAAATGTTTTATTTCCGGTATTTTCGAACATGAAAATACCAGAATCGATCATGAAAATAACGGAAATCCGGTAAAATACCGGAACACAATCACCCCTAGCAAATGCACCCACAGCTCGATCATAGCATCCTAAGACTGCAGTTTCGCCCTTATTATGGGCTCCTCAGTTAGGAATAGCCAATGATCGAGCCGGAGGCAAAAATTCTCTTATTGTAGCTAAGATAGCCAACAAACTGGTAGATAAAGTGAATTTATCTTACCAGCGAGCGTCCTGCCCATAATAAGGGCGAAACTGCAGTCTTAGGATGCTATGATCGAGCTGTGGGTGCATTTGCTACAGTTCTGCCTCCTCAGCCCTGGCTTACGGGCGGTAACTCATTGCACACAATCACCCCTGTCATTAATTGAACGCAGGGACGTAACTAGACTATTTTTTCGAGGAGGGTTCTACCAACTCATTTCTCGTGAAATCTATATGATAAATAAAATTTGATTTCATGTTCTATATTCTATTGCAGTAGATGCTTAACCCTTCACTGCACGATTTTTTATATTTTCATGAAAAAAGTCATATGTTACCTTTTAATAACTCTGAGTTCAGGAAAAATGAAGAAAAAAATTTATCTTAAAAATGTGCACCAAAAATGATGTTTTAATTGTTTGTTCTACATATGGCACAAAGCACATAGCATATGCTTTGTATACCGATAAGTGTAATAATCTACAATGTGTTTTGTGCCATAAGTGGTACAAACAAATTTGCCACTAAGTGTATTAAAACATTTTTAGAACAAAGGAAATAATGACTAAACACACTTTTAACGGAAATGCAGACACTCTTTTTTTCAAAAGCAAGAACTGTAATACCTAGACTAGTGCAACTAACTAGTGCATAAATATCACACTAAACTGTTATAGCAATGTTCCAGAAGGGGCGTAAAACTGAGTTTAACTGCATTTAATAAGTCATTGGAATATATGAGGGTTTATTTGGTTTGTGCCAGATCTGGCACACCGTGCAGTGAAGGGTTAAGGGGCATTAACATGAAAAATAAAATAACATCTTTCCAATGAAGGAAAAAATTTTGATGTGCACAAAGTATCTTCACCCCAGTCAAAAAGGTGCACTGTTGTGTATGAAATTATACTTGCAAAAACTACATTGAAGATGAATATTGCAGATAAATCAACTTATTTGAACTATCATTCAATAATGAAAAATTCAAATTCATTTTTCAAATGAAATTGAAAAGTAAATAAGAAAATTAAAAATAAAATCATAATAATATTTTTCAGCAAAATAGGGCATTAAAAAGCATTTTTTGAAATAGTTTTGTTAAATTTCAGAGGGGGTTTGAACCCTAAAAACCCACCCCTTAAATAAGGCTCTGATTGAACGTTCTTTTTCTTGTTTCTTAAGACTGATTTTAAGAAATACACACAAGTAATAAATATAAAGTACTCAAAGCTAGCTAGTAAAGCTAATTAAACAAGACAGTACTTTAAAATACAGTCAGTACTTTAATGCAGGGTGGTGGTGGGGGGGGGGGGTATGTTTTTTTTTTCTTTTTTTTTTCTTAATCAAAGGGAGAAGAGAAGTTAATTCACCTCCTTCCTCTTCTTTGAGCAATCAAGATTGCTTATTAATTTCAGTTGGCCGGGACTTAGCGTTTCTCATTCTATTGTCTTTGTGATTGGTACACAGCAAGTCACGTGATGCATTGCTTTCGCTTTTTTACTTCCTTTTACGTAGTAAAGGAAGTATTGTGATCACGAAAAAAATTTCACTCACATTTCAGTCTAAATTTTGATTTTGCTCACCCCCGGATGAATGTCGAGTAGTTTTTTCGACCTATCAGCACGTGCATACGTTAACAACATATAAATAGCCGAAAAAACCATCACGACCATCCACGAGTTAATTATGACGAGTTTTCTCGTGACGTCTGTATGTATGTGCGTATGTATGTATGTCGCATTCCTGAAAAACTGTCTGCCGTAGAAGCTTCTAGTTTGGTATGTAGGCTCTGAGGGGGGTCTAGTTGTGCACCTCCTCTTGTGGTTGCATTTAAAACCCCAACTTGGCGACAAATTTGGCGAAAAAAAAGTTTTTTTTTTTTTAATTTAAATTTCGTTTGGCGCTATTGGCCGTATTTTGCGAAAAATTCACTGAATCATGTTAAATTTGGTGATACTTAAAAAATGAATTATTGTGAAACATCATTTTGCATTGATTCGTGACAAACTGGAGATGTAAGGGCCATGCTCCACATCGACGTAAAGCAGAAAAAATAGGCAGAAGCGTAAAATGGATTCAATGGTGTTCCTATGGAAAGTACCCGGATTTTCGGTTTCTGCCTTAAGTTTCGGTCGCGTTTTACGCTGATGTGGAGCATGGCCCTAAATGTTTGAATTGTTATCTTGATGGCTCTAAGGCACTATTTTAAAACTTAAGGCACACTAAGGCACTTCAACACTTTATTATGGAAGTTAAACGTAAAAGGAAGTTGTGTGGCGTTCACACCAGATTTTTTTTTTCTTTTTTTCCTCGCAAACTTGACTACGGGAGTGTTGTTGAAGCTTACAGACGAGCGAAGCAAGTGCTATTTTATGCTGCGCATAATTAACGATTTCATTTATTTTACACACTAGTAGCTGTTGTCCAGTTAAATCGCGCCTTTACTTACATTCAGTATTTTTTTCTTTTAAAAATTTTTTTTGATCTTCAATTTTTATAAATTGATAGAAAATTTAACTAAGGGCCCTGCTGCACATCAGAGGAAAACGCTACCGAAACCGAAGGCAGAAACCGAAAATCCGAGTACTTTCCATAGGAACACCATTTACCATTTTACGTTTCTGCTTTATTTTTCTGCTTTACGTCAATGTGGAACAGGGCCCAAAGTGTACTGCGTAGAATTTTTCTTTATTTCTCAACCATATTCGAGAATGATAATTTGAAAAAAATCCGCTCTTTTAACAAAAGTTGATTAGAAAAAATCTTAAAGCTATGCCTCAAATTTTTTAATGGTGTGGAATTATTATGATAACATATACAGTATTTTAATAAGCTCATAAATTTATTGTTTATCATCATCCGCTCTTTTAACAAAAGTTGATTAGAAAAAATCTTAAAGCTATGCCTCAAATTTTTCAATGGTGTGGAATTATTATGATAACATATACAGTATTTTAATAAGCTCATAAATTTATTGTTTATCATCATTTTTTTTTAAATATACATATATCTTTCACTTTTTGACCCAGCATTTAATGCACGAAGAGGGGATCCACAAACAATGTCCCGCATTGAGGGTGGGCAGAATTCGAGAAATTGTGAAAATTTATGCTACGGGGGAGGAAGGGGGTGATACAAGAAGAGTGACATCCATAATAATAATATGTTTGTGAAAAACAGAGTGACAGTGACAAAGGGAGGGGGGAGAGGAGGGTGCAGGCCCATCATTTCTAATTTTTGGGGAAAGGGTATATACTCAATGCAAATTATAACAAAAAAAAGCAACGACCCCTCACACACTTTCATATGAATGCATTAATTTCTCAAAGCCCACGGGGTGAGGGGGGGAGGTATTGACACCCCTGGCTCACTTATACATGGGTCTGGGAGGCAAAGAGAAGTGTGATTAGAAAAGATGGGTCAAATTTGTTGGGGAAAAAACCATGACATCATTTACGAACAGCCCCATGAAATATTTTTTTTTTTACGAAATGATCCAATCATTTATTACATCAGAACGTTTGTAAAGCGCAGACGATTTTCAGAGGCTTGAATGTGTATTGATACAGACGGCAGTGTAAACTAAGAAACGGAAGCAAAAGCAGCTCGATCACTCGATGGACGGTCACGATTGCTTGCAATGTAGTCACGTTTCTCGATGCACAAGCAAACTCAAAATAAACCCGATTGGACAGAGGGAAGAAAAAAAAATAAACGGAATGGAATCACGAGATCGCTTTTCTTTTTTGTGAAAACTTCTCATACATTTCGTTGGCAGTCGCCTGCAATTATTTATTTACGGAAATTAAGTTACTGAAGCATGATAATTTGCATTCCGCAACTGAAAAGAGATTTTATATACAAAGAAATACTATTAGCGAAAACAAATAAATATAGTGCGGCTCTGTTTCGTTGAGCTATGACCTTGACAATGTTTGCCTCTTTTTTGGCGAGTACAGAGAAAAAGAAACGTGTTATTGGCGCGGATTTGAGTTGGAATATTTTGCGAAAAAATTTCGCTATTACAGACCATCTCTGTAGGTACACTAGGTGGCCAAAAGTATCCGGACACTTTCGAAAATTCACATTTTTACATATAGCTCGAAAAAAAAGTGATCAATTGTTCTTTAACTTTAGTCATACAAAATATAGGCTTGACCGAACATTTCCAAGTTGAAATTAAGTTACCCTTGCATTTGGGGGACGACAAGAAGGGGGGTTGAAAGTATAACCGCTTTTTGAACATAACTCTTCGAAAATAGCTCGGAATAAGCTATAAATTTCAGTAATTAATTAGCATACTATGTATAATTACTGTACAAATTTTTATGAACGTACCACTCTTACTTCCGAAGATATGAAACATTTTTTTAAAAATGGCAATTTTATTTGAAGGGTTTTTGCTCAAAACATGCAGAGTTTTTAATCAAACCTTATCAAAACTTCAGGAAAAATGACAAAATACAAGAGAAAGAACATACTAAAACGGTAAATAAAAATATTAAAAATCCGATGAGATATGAACGTTAAAAGGAAATAATTTTTCACGGCGCATGCGCGAACGACAGAAATTTATAACTACAAAAATATTGTAGCCTGGATTATACTGCATCTTATAAAAAAAGTTTCAGTTGAATATCGTAAAAATTGAAAAAGATATCAGCGATCTAGTGAGCTGTAATTCATTCATTCGCAGACAATACATAAATGGCAAGGGGTTCTCCACAAATAGTGTGGTGACAATTGAGCATTTTCTTCAATGTTAAATTGTATACAGTTTGAAAATTTATAGTCGGCATAGAAGTCACATTTCGCCTATTCGGCCAAAAAGACCTTATACGTAGGTGGAAAAAATTTTCCGGACACCCCCTGAAACTTTGGTTTTGAACGATGACGCAATAACCTTTAATTTAAAAATAGCTCTTTGTGGACAGACCCTCACTTTTTATGTATTGTCTGCGAATGAATGAAATACAGCTCACTAGATCGCTGATATCTTTTTCAATTTTCATGATATTCAACTGAAACTTTTTTTATACGATGAAGTATAAATCAGAGTACAATATTTTTGTAGTTATAAATTTCTGTCGTTCGCGCATGCGCCGTGAAAAAATATTTCCTTTTAACGTTCATATCTCATCGGATTTTTAATATTTTTATTTACCGTTTTAGTATGTTCTTTCTCTTGTATTTTGTCATTTTTCCTGAAGTTTTGATAAGGTTTGATCAAAAACTCTGTGTTATGAGCAAAAACCCTTCAAATAAAATTGCCATTTTTTAAAAAATGTTTCATATCTTCGGAAGTAAGAGTGGTACGTTCATAAAAATTTGTACAGTCATTATACATAGTATGCTAATTAATTACTGAAATTTATAGCTTATTCCGAGCTATTTTCAAAGAGTTATAGTCAAAAAGCGGTTTTACTTTCAACTTCCCTTCTTGTCGACCCCCAAATGCAAGGGTAATTTAATTTCAACTTGGAAATGTTCGGTGAAGCCTATATTTTGTATGACTAAAGTTAAAGAACAATTGATCACTTATTTCTCGAACTATATGTAAAAATGTGAATTTTTGAAAGTGTCCGGATACTTTTGGCCACCTAGTGTATGTGCAATCTTTCGATATTGTAGTTTTGCAAGATTTGCAGAACTAATAAGCAGCTTAACTATTTGCTTGCAATTTCTGCCTTAGCACTAGCCATATTTGTTAAACTGCTTCAAGAGGCTTCCTGGTAAGCCAGAAAAGTGCTGAACAGAAGAGTTTTGGAAAGTTCCTAATTTCCTTCCGTAAAGTGACTGACTTTTATTTGGAAGGTTTCTAAATTCTTTAGGTAGGTTACTGACTTTATCTAAGTAGTGAATCATAATCATATCAGCTTCTTCATGAGAAACAAAAGCTTGTTGAATTCCAACACCAATTTAATCGGAAAAGGATCTTGGTAACAGTAACAAGTACACATTGGCCTGGGTATTGAACACAGTCGGTTCACAATAAACTTAATTGCTTGCGTCTTATTTGGTAAAACTTTCAGTACCATGTCTCTTTTAGAAAGTGGTGATTTTTCATTCAGTTGAAAAACACAATAGACATTTTTCTCTTGTGTGGCTCGACGTTGTGATATAGTACTAAATTTATGGTGTCTCTCAAACAGATTATGTACCGCTAGAATGGTTTGTATGTCGTGCTTAATAAGGTTTTCTACACCATCAATACAATCACTCACACAGCTGGCGCTGCGGGTCAAGATACTACCCACAATGCTGCACATTCACCAAGAATGATAATTTCTGGACGGCTCTTATCACCTACCCTGAAAACTGCTTTAAGTTTTGACTTAAGTGCAGATTTATTTGGACCTCTCGTATTTCTATCATCAGCAAATAAAGCAGTAGGATGAGGAGCCAGTTCATGACTAAATAATTTTTGTAAAGAGACTTTCCCTTGATGACTAATTTAAACCATATACCATAATTGTGTCCGGTGTATGATGTGAATCACATATTTTAGTCTTCTTTGCGGTGAACGTAACCATTGTTTTAACCTTCTTAATGTTTAGTTGAGTCTTTGAGGCCACGTTTTCTCATATACATGCCACTGTGACTTGCCAAATTTACCCCAGTCCTCTGCATTTAAAGTTTTATCAATACTTTACGCTAAAGATGTTCAGCTATATCACATCAAGAAAGGAAAAAAATACTAAACACATTTTTGTACAGATAGTAAATACATTCATTGTCTGTCATTGTACTGTCATTTGAAGAAGTAAAATTAAAAAAAAAATCTTTCTGTAAAAATAAAGCATCAAGATAGAACACTTTGCAAAATTCTGTTAGTTAAGTAGTAACAAAATTTTGTTCTGCTGTTTCACACGCATTTTTAAAATTACCGCAAAATATTTAATTAATTTACCAGATAAGTCTCAAGACTTTTTTCTCCTTTTTAATTTGGTAAAAAAAATTTTGTTTTGTTGATTCGCAAACGCTTCTAAAGTTATCAGAAAATATCTATCGAATATATCTCATTAGCCCTAAGCATTTTTCGCTATTTCACTGAGAAAAAGTAATTTTTTGTAGTGATATTTCTCATACTAGATTGTATGAGATTATGACCAGAAAATATTTTTTTTATTTGTCTGAGGTGTTTTAAACCAACTTCCCTCTTCACAGTATCACTGTAAAAACAGCCCGAAATATTCCTGGAAAATAATGAGCAGTTATGAACTTAAATTCTGCCAGTATAACATACCTAGAAGAAATAAGGAAAGTTTCCCGCTGAAGTCAGTAACCTTGCTAAAGAATCTTGAAAGCTTCCAAACAAACTCAGTCAATTTACGGAAATAAATCGGTAACTTTCCAAAAACTCTTAGATAGGTTGATGATAACAGTTCGGCACTTTTTTGGCTTACCAGGATTGCTCCTGAAGCAGTTTAATAAATTGGCCAGTGCTAAGGCAGAAATTGCAAGCAAATAGCTGAGCTGCTTATTAGTTCTGCAAATCTTGCAAAACTACAATATCGAAATATTGCACATTCCCTTATTTGGGTGAAGTCAATCTGAACAATCCGTAATCGAGCTGAAGGCGAAACAATAAACAAACACATTGGATATACCTTCCAACTGGTAGCTAAAAATTCCTTTCACAACAACGAGAAGTCCTCGTTACTGCAACTTGTATAAATATAGGAAGCTCTTTCGTAAAAGAAACTTGTTTCTTCAAGGAAATTGGTTTAAACCGACGAAATCCCGAAACTTAAGTTTGAAATGTTTCTAAATATTTTTAGTGTTATTGTTAGGCTAAATCACATTTTTTATGATCCCTGCATATCATTTTAAACATTTATCTTTGTTAAAACCTTCTATTTTCATGTCCATTACGGTTTAAAAAATGATTAATACCTGAAAATCAAACCTTACAACTTTTTAGGCTGATATCCTGAATTTTACCATTTGTAAAAAATTTTTATTCCGTATTCTTTTCATAAATATTTATTTTTAATAGAATTGTATTTTGACTAAAGAGTACAGTCATTTTTACGTGTAAAATATGTTTCATTGCACGCACGATTCCATTATTTTGCTTCATACCTTTTACAGCAGCCATATTGGATTTCGCCATTTTGACAAAAATGCTCAAGGTTTAGCGTCTGGCACTCAACCGATTCGGAATCAGCAGGTCAAATTCATATAGAAACCACCAAAAAATGTCATATATATAAAAATTTTAGGTATCATGACATTTCAATCGACACTAGCCTGGACTATGATGGAATTTCTGGTATCTTGGAAACTAAGAGATATGCAACAAAATCGTCGACCTCGCTACAATCAGCTACTTCGAGATCACATGGGCAGACATCCAGCAAAGGGGCAAAGTGAAATGGTACAATATTTTCACAATTTGAAAAGCCACCTATCTCGCACTTTAATTAAAATGCTGAACACATAGTTGATTCTTGTTAAAAAATTATCAAAAAAATTGTACAGGTCATTTTCAAACTTTTTATACACATTTTGTAATGTATCGTGGCTTGACGAAAATATTTTTTGCTGTTATAAAGAGATCAAGTTCTTCTAATTATCATTTTAAGTATGAATTGAGGTCTACTGATGTCCAGTGCTGGACTTATTTAGTTCATATTAGGTATGTTAAGATTTAAAATGTTCAATGCAACTTGCTAAGTGCACAAATTTCATTGTGTGATGATTAAAAAAAAATTGAAAAAAAATTGAAAAAAAAAAGGCTGTTTTTTGAAAAACTAAGAGGAAAAGACCGTCAAAATAAGCCGCCGTTCATTGCTCTGCAACAATAACATTAGACACAGCTTTGTCGGCTATAACCCCTACCCCCCCCCCCCCCTTTTAAAATTAAAAATTGAAGTTTGTCCGACTTTTAGCTTTGCGTGATTGAAGCTCATAATGAAAAGTCAAACATTTTCAACTTTATATTTATTTTCATGGCTATTAATACACAATTACGCTTTACGCTCGAAAAACGGTTCGATCTAAATGCAAATCGTTGCCTGAAAACGCACCTACCTCGCCAACAAGCGGTAATTAGTCAAAAGTACAGCGCAAAGAACTTCGAAATCTCAAACCACTTTCTTGCAAAACAACAGAAACAACTGAGCAGTTTTGAAGAGACGAGAGCTTTGCGCAATTTGGCTAACGACCAAAAACCTCTGATCTTTTCAACTTATTTCTACCAGAGAAACAGGTCGAAAATCGCAGTCAATTACGCCCCCCTTCCCTCCAAATACCTATTCGGACAAGACACCCACAGAGCAAGCCATTCTTCACTAATTTCTTATTCTGACGTCATAGCAAAGTGAACTCAAAATTTAAAAAGAAAGCGTGACATTTGTTATTATTTTTGGTCAACTCTCCGCTACTTGACAGGTCGCTTGTAAATGAAAACAAATCAAGATAGATAGAATATTATGATTTCTGAGATATGAATGACCCAGATACGATGCAAAACACCCGAGCAAAAATAGCAAAAAGGACGATTTTATGTAAACAATTCAATAAAGATGTAAACATTACGTTCAAAGATATCTCTGTGACTGGAGGAAGGATCAGCTGTTTTTATAAGGATGTAGAATACAGAGAATAAGGGCCCTGCTCCACATTGACGTAAAGCAGAAAAATAAAGCAGAAACGTAAAATGGATTAAATGGTGTTCCTATGGAAAGTACCCGGATTTTCGGTTTCGGTCGCGTTTTACGCTGATGTGGAGCAGGGCCCTTAGAGTTTCATGTAAATTCTAACATTTTTTTCTTATACACAATTTATCCACCATGTTCATAAAAATAAAG